>UELV01147812.1:0-13881 GCA_900490015.1 Megastigmus stigmatizans | reverse complement strand
GTGGTTTTTCTAATCCCAGGAACGATTGCAATTCTGGAATCAATTATGAAATTTAAAATGGCGGATCCAAGATGCCGACCAATTTGAACTAAAATTGATTTTTAGTTAAATTTAGAGAATCGAGTTCAGAGACCTAAATAACCCTCAAAGACCCACTTAGGTGTGCTTAATTAATGAAAAAACATATGACGCCTACAGGCGTCATCCCGGCCCTCTAAAGGTTAAATTGTATATTTTTCAATTGCATGGAACACTTTGCAAATTAACCATTTTCAAAATACACAAATATTGATTTAAATGTGCTTATTACAACTACCCTGTCCCTGAGGACTCCGTGAGGAGGAACCGGAGCGGGCTCGAAACGTCGGGCATTTTTGGGTGGTGGGGGACGGTCAGATTGTCCTTTACTAATAAATGTTTTTTCAGGTTAAATATAATGTTACTTCAGATTCTGCGGGGGTGATTATAAATAAGGGCAATCTGATTGCCCATTAATATTGATTAGACTGTAAGACCGAGAGAAAAATCTTTGTCAATTTATAGTAGATTACAGTCGACGTAAGTAATATTTCTTAATGTTTAAAATGAATAGCTGCATAGAATACATTTTTCGTCACTCTAACCACAAAATCGCATGTTTGATGCGACTTTACGGCTCTCGTGATGAAAAATACGGTTCGAGACTAGGGCGTAAGAGGATTTTTCCCTCACTCGAATTTTCGACCTCGCTTCGCTCGGCCGAAAAACGTCTCGTGAATGAAATAATCGTCTTCCGCCCCCGTGTCGAAATGTACTATTATTTACTTATCACATTACTTCTATGATATGGGCATAATTGATTTATTTTTTTTCTTAGTAATTTTTTTTGCAAAGTTTAATTATTAACATGGAATATAAAAGTTTGAAACGTAAAGTAAATCATTATTTGTACTCTTTTTTTGTTATTTATCTCATGTATTAAAAAGAATTTGTTTTTTTAGGCGAATCAGTATACATGTACTTACCGACATTCTCATTTGCATACTAATATCGTTCAGTTTTCATTATTCTTCTATTTCAAAGTAGAGCGCTATTTTTTATGCACCCCAGAATAGCGTTCTACTTATAAAAATGTAATATTTAATTTTTAATATTACATTAATAATAATTAATAATATTTAATTTGAACAAAAATAATATGAAACTGCAATATCAGTACGTATAGGTATATGAATTCACGAACCATCAAAAGTTTTGTAAGGTATAGTAAAATGTTGTATCTTACCTGGGGTACTTTGTCTTGCCTCGATCCTTTATTTTATTTCCGTAACAGCAATTTTTAGGATGTGCCTCTCTGTTCAAATTTATTAGACAACAGCATTGAATTTTTTTATTATAATGGTGGCTACACTCTGGTCTTGAACTAGGCACTTTTTCCAATTTTTTACATTCACAGGCACAATTTGTATTAGTAGATTTCTCAAAAAGCTTTTTTCTCGGCAGTATTTTATTACCCATTCGTAATTTTTCACATTCACAATCCTTTAAGCTCTGGTATGAAGAATCAGTAGATTTAAACCTTCTGCACGAACACGTAGAATCTAAACAAAAGATTTAACCACAGATAAAAAATGGAATTAATCTGATATCACTTTACTTAATTGTTACGAAAAATGTAAATAGATTAACAATTCAATGGTGGATTTAATTACTTTAAAATAAATATTACATAACTATTTTAATGCTACAATTTGCAACTCTTTTGCTTACAGACATTTAAAATACAATTAACACGTTCTATTTCGTCAAAATGGTCTGCTACTTTTTCATGTATTTGGGCTTATCTTAATGTTTTACATTACCACGTGCATGATAAAAGACAATCGTTTAAACTATTAGTCAATCCGAAAATAATTAAAAATACATAAGTTAAACAAATATTTAATTGTAATAAATTTAAACATTAGCTTTAGCAAATATTTAAGCTAGTGTACATTAACCGAAATTCTGAATATATTCTACAGTAAAGTTCGACCCTTCAGATAGCAGAATATTAGTATCAAGTATTTATAAAGGGAAATAAAATATGATACGACAGAAGTTTACGTAAAAAGAAATATCTAATTCAAACAAACCTTCACAAGAGTGTTGATCACAAGTTTGACTTGTGATTGTCGATTTTGATGGCCTCTCTTGAATCTGTTCTACATTTGGTTTGTCGTTAGCTTCACACGTGCACTTCAACTTAGTTGCATTCAATTGATTTTTCGTCTGCTTTGTATCTTCTGAATCGACACCTCCAAACTTATCTTCACTCTGCGTATCATCTCTTTCCTCATCGGTATACAAACGATGCTGAAGAGACGGATTTTTTAATTTACAAAATAGGCAAATACGCTCGCTACACGTGCAACTTAGTGGGACGACTCTATGAACTGGGCAACTCGAATACACTTGTGTTTGTGACAACGAAACAGGAGCGGGTAGAGGCTTTGAGGTCTGCACATATGTATGGGCCAATTTCATATTAGGACTCTGGATTTTTGCCGAAACAATTTCACTACCCGTTCTGGAGTAAGCTGTCGAACTGTCTGTTGCAGTTTGTGTACAACTGTTGCGTTTCTTTAATCTTCTCACGGCGCTTGTGCCTGATAAGGGTGGACAGTTTACTAGATTACAATGCGATGACCACTGTTTATTCAATTGTCCATCTTCGCCAGTGATATCACCATTTTGTTGTCGATAATCATCCTGATAAGCCGACGGTACAGATTTCTGTGGCTTCGAGCTGCTCGGTTTTGATTTACTGGGAGAAGATTTACTATGCCTTTCGTGTTTCGTCTTTGGTTGTTCAAGAAGTTTTTTGAGATTCGATAAGTGGCTTATTTCATTAGTTATCCAAATGAGCTGGTTGCGTTTTTCCAATTCTGCGTAAGAAACAAGTTTAGTATCGCCCGAATCCGAGTGGCTGCAACGGCGAAGTTCGTACCTGCGTTCGGACATTGTTGCAGGTAATCTCCAATCCGCACTATTACCTGCTTCGTTACTCGAGTCTATTGGACTTCTCCTATTGGAATCATTAAAACATGTTTGTATTAATTTTTTTAAACTAATAATACACTAATAATGCACAAGAATATATATATTAAGCATGCAACAATCTTAAATAGAACGCATTGTAACAATAACGATTTCTATTTTTATTTCTTTTCCAATTTATAAATTAACTTTTAGTGAAGCATAAAATTTTTTAAAACATCAAAACCGAGTAAAAATACTGAACAATATTTACCTGCTGTTAACAACAGCTTCTAGAAGAGCTCTATTCTGATCCTGAGGTGTGCTATTAGTAGTGGACGTGACAAACGTATCTTTCATTTTTCCGTTTTTGTTGTACCCGCGTTGAGGTAAAAAACATTCAGAGCTCTCGCTCTTGTTTGTGACTGTATTACTGCTGCTACACCTGTCGCAGTCGTCTGCCCTCAGACCCATCCTTGCTTTTCTGCCATCCATTACAGTTCTATCTGTATTTCTGTCTAATTTGTCACTGTTGCTACTCTCAATCTCCGCTGAAAAATCAATAGAAATTAAAAAAATATATTTAAAAATGAAAAAATACTTCTAAATTGATTATAATTCGACTTTCTATAAGAATTTCTAACATAAAATTATAACCGAATAGCCAAAATCACATTTGTTTTTACAAATGTATTAAATATATGATAAATAATTTACCAGGCACATTAATCATTTCTTTCATTGGTCTTGCTTCATTCGCAGGCGCCGTCTTCTTAGTACTCTTCTTCTTCTGTATCGGTTTCCAATCGTCCGATGAGTCTGTTGTATTTTTCGCTAGAGCCTGTATGATTTCCGCCCTATAAATTTTATTTCTTGCGTCCGCAGGATTCCAAGGCACATTCTCCTCCAAATTATGCTCTATTTTATCGTCTGTATACTTGGTAGTGATAAGTCTCTTAACTACATGGTGTATCAGGCGTTTCTTCACCTGCTTGTCAAATTTATTGGCATCCACAAGGCTCTTAAGAATATTGACGCTGCGCTCGAGATCACGTACCAGACTATCTGAATCACCCCAAAGCTTCTCGTCAATGCTTGAGCTTGTATTGGGCATAGTTGAGTTTGAACGGCCGGTGTCCACAGAAGAAACATGACTGGTACTACCATTCGGTACGTTCTCATAAATGTGACCTAAGTGTTCAATTATATATTGATTGAATTTCAAATATTTATTTGTATAATCTTTAATCTAATCGATTCTATATCTTTAATTTATATGTGTCAAGAAAATATAAATTGCTAATTATTTATCGATTATCAATTTCTTTATTAATTACAATGTCCTTTCTTACACTTCAAGAGGATGTGCTATAGCTGGAAAGATTTCTACCTTATCAGTTCTCGCATTTAACGAAATATCAGGACAAAACTCTATCACCATCTCAGTAATGATGTAAATATTACGTGGTTCAAGTTTCATGAAATTCCATCCACAGTTTCCAGATTTTTATTTTTAAAAATTTTGTTTGTAATTCACAGTGATTTTTATCTCCGAAATTGTTGTGATCACAAAAACTCGGCGAATTGTGGATGGAATTTCATGAAACTTTAACCACGTAATAATTACATCATTACAGAGATGGTGACAGTTTTTTCAAAAAATTAATCTCTATCTTTATATATTTCATTACACGCAAGATATAAATCATGAGGATATAAATTATTCGGACCATAGCACATCCCCTTGAAAAATTTACAAGTCCGCAGTATAAATGATACATAAATATCATTTGATGTACGGTTTAAAAAAAAAATGTTTTAAACATCTTTTGAAAGCTCCTTTTTAAACACTTTTTATAGGTTATTTTATAAAATACTACTTTAGCTCATAACTAATTAACAAACTGTATAATTTTAATAATACTCTATATAAAACAGTTACCTGGAAAATACTCAAAGCTATTTGCTCTACCAGTGACATTTTCAGTGTCATCAGCTTGAGGTGTCAAGGAAGCATTTTGTGAAGAATCAGAACTAGTATCATCCTTTTCAATGTGCTCTTCTTCTTTTGTATTAGATCTATCCCTTGTACTTAGCACGCTCGGATTTACAACTTTATAGGTATTTTTAGAATTTTTTAAGATTGAATTTAATGACCTAGGAACTAAACTGGTTGCTCTCTTTGGAAGTGGCGGTTTCTCTTCCTCCTTTAACACGATAAAAACCCAATTATACATTACTTTATGTAATAATTAAAAATATATTTAAAGAACTTCAAAATATTATCAATGTGTTTAAACAAAGATAATTGTTTAATTTTCATTTCAGGACCTTATTCAGGATAATCGCTTCGCTCGGCCGAACCAAACGTCTCGTGAGTGAAATAATCCTCTTCCGCCCCCGTGTCGAAATGTACTATTTCCACACTCTGTGCGCAAAGCTCAATTTTGCGCACATTGTATGAAAAAATATTGTACGTAACACGTGCGCTCAGGTAATCTCGATGAGGGGGAAATTTGTCGCCCGAGCGAAGCGACTTTCGTTCACTAATTGCGTAATGTAAAATTTTATAATAATTCCTTTTCAATGTCTCTTGTACAGTGCATATCATTGTAAGGTATGACAGTATTTCTCCTACTTTGAAAACTCATTTTTTTTCTATGTACTAATAAATTATAAAAATATAATTCACCTTGCAAACCGAGACCTGTACACCCACTGATTCTTGTTTACACGTTCTCATGCTTGTCTGTATGAGCTTATTGAACGTGATCGGCTTATTGTTCACTACCGTTGCAATGGAAGATGTTGAGTTAAAGATCAATCTTGGGGCCGTCTTGTCTTTACCGCATAGATTGAGTTCACTCTGACTACGTTTAAGCGGCAGTTTGGCTGTTGGAGAGGCCAGCAAATTCATAGATGAACTCTTCTTCAATGGTGTTATCTCTGCCGACTTGTCAGAATGGTCATCTTTAGAAGTGCTTGCCGGTGTAGGTGCTGGTACTATTGCTTTAGGCCTAGATATAGTATCTTCTGTACTACAGTATTTTAGGGCGAGAGGAAGTTTAAAGATGTTGGCCGATTTTGGAGTTTCACTAGTATCTTTTTGATTCTGAAAAATATGAACATTCTAATCTAAACTTTTATACAACGGCTGATAAAACTTTCGTAGTTTTGATTGCGTCGTGAATATTAAAAATCTACCCATATACAAAAAGCATAATTTTGTTTATATTATAATAATTTAACAGTATAGGGTAATCGATTTTTTAGTATAAACTTTTTGTGTGAATCTGTCATATAACCTTATACCTAGCTTGTATTTTATGTAGAATATTAAAACTCATTCCGGTTTGGAATCCGATTTATAATAATGGAGCAATACAGCAATAATTAAAATTTTGCTTAAAATAAAAATCACAACCACAAGTATCCCTTAATTTCACTATTTTTCTTATTCTTGAAATACCTAATACTGGAAAGAAAAAAGTATTTTCAACTTTAAAGTACCTCGATTTGTTATGAGATGTACTTCAGTTTGCACTAAGTACGCAATTAACGTCCCAAAAGATTTATATTTGTAAAATAATATGCACATAAGTACAAAAGAAAAAAATCCGTAACATCAATTTATTCAATAAATTATTTAATTTATTTTTCAAAATAACATGGAATAAACTATCTATTTTTTTTTTAATTATAGTAAATTTTATACGAATGTATAATCAACGAATATAGACGCATATCTATATTCATTGGTATAATAACCTTTCAGTTAACGTGAAAACCACCATTACAGCTCTAAACAAAATTTGACATTCTGATATATTTGTACATATAAGTTTTTATAAATTTGTAAGAAAAAATTACTATCGTGATAAAATACCGGCCAGCTAAATATTAATACTGTTAAACTGTTAATGGTGCTACAGAAGCTGTAGCGTTTTTCAAACAATAGGTAAGGCTCTAAATTTTTTCTGCTTCCATTTATAGTAATCTCTTATTTTATCAATCGTATATTCATGCTTATATATATATATATATATATAAGGAAAGCTTGTTTATAATTGTTTGAATTGGAAAGCAATGGTTTATAAATGAGAAAATTACTTAACATTAAATTTATTTCAAAAGAGGAAATTTATCGCATCATTATATGATAAGAGATAAGTGGAGCACAGATGAAACACTTGTTCCGTGTTAGTAAATAAAACCAATTTAGGATATAAACAAAGAGAAAGTAGAGGGGCGCCGGGAGATAAGATGAATGATTTCTAACGATCAATTCTAGCAGAACGGTAATATCCATAATCCCCTTATCTAATATCTACGTCTATTTATGGACAAGAGCATCGACTCCGCGAGATGGACTACAAACTCACCTTGAGCGAGCCTCGCCTGGGACGGGGAGCCGCGAGCTCAGCCGAGGCGACATCCTCACCGGCGACGATGCCCGGCAGGTGACTCTTGACGATCGGAGTGATCTCGATCTCGCTCTCGCTGCCCGAGAGGCTACAGCAACCGGCCAGCAGCGGCGTAGAGTTGGCGTCGGGACGGCCCGCGGAGGTCGTCTGTGCACCGTCGGCGCAGCTGAGGCCGTTGCCACCGGTCCGCGTGGTCAGGGAGACGACGGCCGCGGTCAGAGTCGTGGTCCGCACGGAACTCGGCGACTGCTGCTGCTCGGTGGTGCCCTCGGGGTCGAGTCTCAGGGCGGCGGAACAGCCGCGGGCCAGGGCCATGCGCTCGATCGTGCTGAGCTGCTGCAGCCGGTAGTTGCCGGTGAGCCGGTGGCCGGTTCCGTCGCCGCCGCCGCCGCTGCCGGGGCCGCCGCTCGCGTAGAGGTAGCCGACGTCGGCGCCGCTGTCCCACTCGAGGGGCTTGTGGGAGGCGACGCTCGAGGTCGGCGAAGAGGTTTTGCGCTCGGCCGCGGGCTCGTGGGCCGCCGTGGGTGAGCTCTCCTGTAGGGGTGGCGTGGTCTCGGTGCTCTTCTCCTCGGTGGCGACGTCCGCCTCGGTGCTGGTGCTGCTGTTGACTCGCTCTTTCTGCTGCTGCTGCTGCCGGTGATCCGTCTGCAGGCTGTCCGAGCGATCGGAATGCGGCTCTGTCATCGACTGTGGACAGACAAGAGATGAGGGCTCGCAGCGATTGACGGATCTTGCGGTGTGCGTGTAAACCGGAATAGGTACATCCGAGTTTGATTACGATTCGGGAGTGAGAGCGTGTTTGCAAGCGGGCCTACGAGTGTAGGTAGCTAGTTCGTTGAAAAGCTTCGATTCGTCAGAGTCTCATTTTTTCGATTTAGTTTTCGTGCAGGCTTAAACATCATTGGAGATTCGTTGGCTTACGTATACTTATCGTATTGTTAATTGACCGATTCTATTCTAATACCCGTGTATAGCTAGCATACTCATTGTGAATAAACTTTCTGAAAAGGTATTGATATTTTGAGTCTATATATTTAGGATTTATTCAAAACCGTATAGGGAGATAATTTTGTCACTTTTCATTATGAATTTTCATCATCGCAAAAAGTGCGTCGAGCTTCAAAAGTCGCATACCTTTTTAGAACAAAACAAATTTTTATCAGGCTAAAAATTATATCAAGCATTTTTTTTTTTAATATTAATAAGCATATATGTCTGTACGTATAACCAAGTTAATGCTCCGTGAATTTTTGACGGATCGAACTGAAACCTTAGGAATTTCTTTATTATATCATAGAATAAAAATTATATCAAGCATTTTTTTTTTTTAATATTAATAAGCATATATGTCTGTACATATAACCAAGTTAATGCTCCGTGAATTTTTGACGGATCGAACTGAAACCTTAGGAATTTCTTTATTATATCATAGAATAAAAATGCTCCTACTTTGGGTCAAATCCATCGAAAGGCTTCGGAATGGCAGACCTTAAAAACATTAACAAAATCGTTTTTAGCTAGAGCATGAAAAACAAATCTTTTACAATAGTAGAAACTAAAAAACTAAAAACAGTCTTTTTTTGTATTAAACACTATTCTCTAATATCCATTTCTTCTAAGATAATTGTAGGAAAACACTTAAAATTGACGAAAATCATCCATTTTCAGCAAAAAAAAATCTTTTCTCTGATGAACATTTTACAGGAGCGATTCCTTTCAAAATATTGGTTGAAAAACGGTAAAAAACACTGAAATAAACGAACAAGACTCGATATAACTTGAGAACGTAAAACGCGAGCACCGCGGTTGTACATTGCATGAAAAAAGCTCGACAGCGTTCCAGTCACAGAATCAAGCGAAGAGGTCTTAGGGCAAAGCACTAAACCTCGTGGCAAAGACCCAGGGCCGTGCGAGTTATTAAGTATTTATTGAAGCTTTTATGACAATCATATTCAACATTTTTTTGAGTAGGTGCCCCAATTATTACTGTATATACTTTCTAAACTTTCTTGAACTGTACTAAATTCTTTTTAATTTTTAATATTTTTAAAGATATTTTAACTAATATTAATTAATACATGAATAAATATTTTTTTAAATTAATTATAGTTGTATTTCAGGTTTATAATTAACTTTTAATGATATCCATTAACACAGTATACAAATATATTCTAACTTACTTTCTGGTTTTAACTAATTGACTTTAACTGAGCTTACCCATGATATAATTTGAGCAATATAACAATATATAAGCAATAAAAAACTTAGATAAAGGCAAAGAATATTAGCCATTAAATAATATAAATAAATTTTTTTACATCCAGTCATATACGTCATATTTTAAGCATTATAAAAAGAAATGCAAAGTAATGTAACTCAATTAATGTTAGTATATAGAATTTAACATAGATATAATTTCGTACAATATCTATCAAACAAAAATTTTATTAATATTTCATACATGATTGAATCTATTTATATTCTTTCACTTATAAATTTAAAAATTTACCTTCACATAAATAGATGATCCCTCAGTAGAAGACTGTCCGATTAATGGTGGTCTAACCCAACGTCGTCTTTCTCTTGGAATATATGACTTTAAGGGATATTCTTGATCAGTGCAGCTTTGTTTACCAGGTACATATTTAGGACTCAACTCATAAAAATTGTAATAATACTTCGCACTTTTAGGTCTGTTATTAGTTGCAGTAGATAGCGAAAAATATTGATTTAAATTGGAATTTTGTGAGTACCTAGAGTTATAAATATAATACATAAATATTAATATAATCAAGTTTTGCAAGGACATTAACATATTGATGTTAAATAAATGATTTAGTTTGTACCATCAATAAGTCTTTTGGGGCACATCAATTTTGTTCCAGAAGCTTAAAATTTTACAAACTATGAAATGTGAATTAATGACAAAAGTTATCATCTAAATTACTCATGTCAAATCTTACTTTTGATAATACTCCATTACTTGAGAAGACAACGATCTGCTTGCTGCAGCTCCTAGAGGTGTCTTAGCCTGGGTAATAGCTGTAGCGTTAGCAGTAGTAGCTGCTGCAGCACTAACCAATCTCCAAGAGCCCGCAGAGCTGGCTGATTGGGTTGTTTGACAGAATCTATGATTCTGTCGATATGCAGGCTCATTCGTTATCTCCTCTTGATTTTTACATCTACCTTCCAAGCTCGACTCCGAGTCGTACTCCATAGTTTCTGGTACCTGGAGGTAAATCTTCGTCACATCTTTGAATCCTGAAGCGAACTCTTCGTACTCGCGACGATGAATCTAAGGATTCCTTCGAGGCGTTGTTGTACATAACGCCAAAAATTTTGAACCACTTCTCTCAGAACTCCCTTTTTACTTTCAATAAACTTAAACTCAAACAATAGAGAAAAAATAACAAATAACAGGGTAGAGGTTATGATGCGACGCTACGCGCGATTACGCGATGCGCAATTCTCTCGCTTCCGCGGATTTCTCACGGCACGTCTGCGGTAAGAAAGATTCTTAAGCGCGACGAAACCAGCCTTACACCAGGTGATATTCCCCGTAAAACGCAGATGAAATCGTTGACAGGTAGATTCGAATATCAGGGTATTCAAATTATTGTTTACATGTCGATGAATATATGTACATTCGAACAACGCTTGTTTGGTGACGCGCCGCAGGACATATCCCCACTACATCTTCGCGCCACAAAATGGCGCAATGATGAATCAATCGCGTCTCTTCAAGTGCGTTCCCTTGATTTTCGTTTCAATTCATGGAGAGCTGCTGAGCAGCAGTTTGCTAATGCAGAGTTTGCTGTGACTTGCTGTTGGTAAACATCAAACGATGATGTATATTATCAGAGATTCTCTAATATTATATAATAGTAAACTACAGTTGGAGCTTGACTTATGGATGGTGCACAGCTATAATAATTAACAAATGAATAAGAAAGAGATTACTTATGTATATAGAGGCGCTTCGCGCTATTCAATATAAGAGCGAATATATTCAAGTTTTAAAAAAGAGCAATTAGGTATACTTAAGTATCTGAAAGTTTTCATTTTGATCTCTACAGAAATTAGATAGGTATATATATATTATATAAGGATTTAAGAGGAACTGAGTAGAAAATTATGGGATTATTCTGTAAGCCATATCCCAATAAGCACACTTTTCAGAAAAAAGAATTCTATAAGTAATCTTAGATGTCCTCAAAATAATATTACTTATATACCTAATTGTATTAGCGTTCAAAAAGTATTCTTTTTTAGAAAAACAATTTTATTTTTACCACATTAAGATTTACTTTATAAAATTAAAAAAGTATTTACAAAGCATTCTTTTTTGGGAGACGAAAAAAATAACGTCTTAGCCAATACGAACAATCTTGATTATGTATTGCGAAAACGTCACTCATCAACCACACCGGCGTAAAATTCTTTAAATATACATATATTATGTTTTTCTCGAAGATGTGCGTTCATTTTGTATAATTTAATAATACATTTAAAGATTAATCACGTTTTACAATAATTATTAACTCTTTTACAGCATATACGCATTAAAATACAAACGTTATACGCATATATAATTATATTATACGTAAAACGTGCACATACCAGAGAATTATTGAAAGAATTCTCAAGTAAATGTTTAACATTTAAACCTACTTTATCAGCAAAATCAAAATTTTGGGTCGCAAGCGTCGCGTAGCTTAGTGCAAGGTTTATGCATCGTATCCCAAAATCGCCGGTTCGAACCCAGGTGTAGGAAAAGTTTTTTTAAGTGTTTAATTTAATTGCGACAAATTGTGACGCGTGCGAACATTAATATAACAGCGACTCTATTACATAATATAATAATTAGTGTTTGATAAAAAAAATTTTAATCACAATATTTACTGAACATTTAAGCAAAAATTTTTAAAAATACAATAAAAGAATTCTTATAGAATAATTAATGAGTGCATACAGCATCACACAGAGAAAAATGTGCTACAAAAATGTGCTAGCAAAATGCTACTAAATTTGCCGCAGCGTGCTACTATTTCAGTAGCAGGCGCTTTGCTACTACCTTAGTACTGCTAAGTACTAATTTGACAGTAGGCTGCTACTAATTCGGTGCGTAAGAGTCTCTTTGTAACCCCACTCCTCCGCCATGCACCGCCCCTCACCGCTCCTCCACGCGTGGCCCCGCGTGGCGCGTATTGCGTTAACAAAGAAAAGTTGAAGTTGAAAGTTTTATTTGCTTATATCTCGAGAACGGCTTCGTCCCCGAGAAAATGGGTTGTACCAAACGAAAGAACGTAAAATTTTGCATCGGAAACGGTTATTACTCGATTTTGATGAGTGTAAAGTTTCGAGATAATTAGTCGAAAATAAATGGCGCCGTCTCTCTTCGCGCTTTTGACTGCTGAAAAACGCAAGAAGCGCGGGTTTGATCCTACCTTCGGGCAAATTTTTTTTTCTTTTAATTGATTCTTTCATACCTATCATTAGATTGAAAAATTGTTATTTTCATTACGTTTAATAAATTATTCGAAAAGCAATATATTAGTGTTTAATAAAACCATGGAAAAATTACCCATTATACCTTTTTATTTAAAAATACATGTAATATTATATTATCTCAAAATCCAAGTAAAATTGGAAAAATACCAAAATTTTTAAGCATAAAAAATAAAAATATATGCAAGTATTTCTAAATACTTTATTTTCTAAATTTTGTTTTCTCATGTTATAGCTAAAATAAAGTATTTAGAAATTCTTAAAATGTGTGCCATTTTGAAAGGCACATAGCGTGCACTACGTGAAGAGCGTATAAGTATATATTTTGCTTTATATCATTAATATCATTTGCAATTTTATATTGCGAAACTATTGTTATTGTAAAATGAATACACTAATTCAGTATCTCGCGAAATTAAAAGTGTTTTCTAACACAAAAATTTACTCGAGGGTTTTATATATTTATTTATAGGTCTCTAATTGTAAATATGATCACAGATTAGTAATTTTATATTGTAAATTTATTTTTATTGCAAAATTGATAAACAAATTCAGAATACCACACAGTTGAAAGAGTTTTTTAGCGAAAAAATAGACTCAGAGGTTTATTAAAAGAGTAAAATGATCATATTCTACTTTATAAAAGAGTAATTTGTAAATATTCTACTTTAGAAAAGTATAGGAAGTGCGATATGTGTATATTTAATCAATTCAATCTTTAATTAATTAAAAATCTATTGGGGCGTTTTTCGATCATCGCTAATTATAAATTTGATATTAGATTTGCTTAACCTGCAAAAATATCGTTATTTTTGTTAAAATATATAAACTTATCATTCAAATAAAGGTTTGAAGGTATAAAACTTTGAATGTTGTTGAATAATAAAAGTAAATAATAAAATACTCTTACACTACCTTTAATTGTTAATATTTTATTGTCACTTTTTTAAAT
>UELV01147810.1:2831-25600 GCA_900490015.1 Megastigmus stigmatizans | reverse complement strand
ATGTTAAACTTCATGATTTTTTTTCTCGAAATCTATGATCTTAATGAAAAAATGTCATATAACAGAAAATACTTAGAATCACTCAAACAATACGTGTGAATTTTTTCAGAAGGTTCTAAGCCAATTTTGAAATTTTTAATTTTCAACATTTTTGAAAAATCAAAAAATGTCTTAAAAAATTCTGAAAAAAATTATACGTGTTCTTTGAATGATTCTAAGCACTTTTTATTCTATAAAATTTTTTCATTAAGTGTATTTTTTTCGAGAAAAAAATAATTTCAAAATTTAGAAAAAACTTAGGTACAAAAGATGCACTTATTGTTAGTCATATAACTAATTTGATCTATAATAGACTTGATAAAAGTAAACCAATTGCAATCACATTCCTTGATCTAGCTAAGGCTTTTGACACCGTTGACCATCAGATATTGCTTCAAAAACTATACAACATCGGTATTAGAGGTAAAGCCTACAATCTAATAAAAAGCTATCTGAATAACAAAAAGCAAAGAGTCAAAACCATTGGCAATACAAGTCAATACGGAACAGTAAATATAGGTGTACCAAAAGGAACAATTCTAAGACCTATTTTCTTCATTATCTACATAAATGACATATTAACTGAAACAGTTATAGAAGTAGATAAACCCGAAGATGAAATAGTCTCATACGCTGATAACACCGCAATCATTGTAACAGGAAAAAATTAGCAAGAAATCGAGACCAAAATGAACAACTTATTACAAGTCATTTCAATTTGGTTAGCGCTCAATAAAATATCATTAAATACAGACAAAACAATATACATGGAATTTGGCAACTACAGCAATAGCTCCCAAAAATATGAAAGTAAACATTCAAGGTAAGCAAATAAAAAGAGTTGATAATACAAAATACCTAGGAGTAGTTTTAGACAGCAACATGAAATGGGATACACACACAAGCAACATATACAACAAGAAAAAATACTTAATTTTTGTCTTTCACAAACTAGCCAAAATCTTGCCTACACAAACATTATACATGTTGTACTATGCTTTTTTCCACAGTGTCATCTCTTACGGCATTATTGCTTGGGGAGGTGCCTACAAGGGAAGACCTAGATACCTACAAGGACTACAAACCAGACTGTTAAAAATAATAAACAAAAATAAGTTTATACATCACAAGTTGCTACTAAACATCGAACAAACCTTTGTACTTGAAGCCTTGATATACCATTACATCGAATTAAAAGAACAATACCTTAACTCAGAGAAAATTACTAGACGCAAAAGTTTTAAATTCCAATAAAATAAAAATATTAGCATAAAAAAAAACAGCTATATCAGAACCCTAATGCTGCACAACAAACTACCAAACAAACTCAAGACTTTACACAGCAAGAAGATTATAAAAAAACAAAATTAAAATATGGATAAAGGACAACTTCAGCAATATATGAATACAAGTATGAACTGTCAACAGATTAAACAAATTTATCAAACAACTTGTCTTAATCAGAAGATAGATAACCAAAGATACAACAACACAACTTAACCATCAAACTGCAACAAATTCAGCATTAATACAAATTCTACATCGGAGTCCATGAGAATAATGTATTAGCTGAAAAATTCTTACTTGACATAAGAACATATATATGTGCACATGGCAAATGCCGACTGAACCATAACAGATCTCATCGCCGTTTATCTAACTATAACTGGTACAAAACAAGAATTCTTTCTCCAGATATCAACAGAATCATTAGCCTAGCAAATAAGATCATTAACGCAGCAACACAGATAATAACACAAGTAAAGATTCACGACCAACAAGAGCAAATCAACAAACTATGAATGACAACTGTGTTTTTTGTAACAATCCAAAAATAGAGGAAATAAATCATATACACTTTGTTAAAGAATTGAACTTAAAAAGGGAAACACTCACAAATATAACTATAGAAACAGTTTTCTCGACAATTGACCATACAGCAAAAGAAAATGCAGATAATATACTCTCAAGACGTAGCATAAATCCACCAGGTAAACCGATCAAGGAAAATAACAGTTATAGAATGTCATACGGTGACATCAATTACTTGAGAAACAATAAAGCTCTTCTATATTTCTATAGAGGAATAAGAGGGACACAGACATTTACAAACTCAATGTACCTCTTAGAACAACAACCAAAACATAAAGATCCAATAGTAGTTGATGACATCGTTTTTACTTCGACCTGCAAATGTGATTCAAACTTACAACACAGAGAAATGTTCCCACATTACAGGGTCACATGCACAGCTAGACTAACATGTCCCGTCAGACTTAACAACATTGAAAAAGAAATATTCAAGAGAAGTAGAAATGCTTCAACAGAGATGTATATGACAGCAAGATCTATGCTAGCAAGATACTGGAGATGAAGATATAAAATTTCAAGATTATGTTTAAGAATAAGCATGCAATTTGCGATTTTCTGATTTGACCTAGTACCCAAGTTACCAGGACACAAGTACAGATTTAAGTGGATTGCAGGCTTTTTCTATTAGTTTTTAAGTTAGTTTTAAGTGTTTTTTAAAATTTTTTAAATTTAGTTTATATAGAGCCAGACCAGCGAGCAGGTTTTCATATCTTTCGCTGGATTTTTACATTGTAATGTAAACTTTGTGCAATATTATATTTTTTATCGCACGACTAGTCTGGTTGGCGGAAAAGAGTGGTAGATCTAGGTATCGTCCGCGAAGATCATGTGGCGAGACATGCTCAACACTGATGGCAAGTCGTTGATGTACACTATAAAGAGTAACGGGCCCAGGACGTTTCCTTGCGGAGCTCCCGCCATGACCCTTCGCCAGTCAGATGTTGAGCAACCTGCATCTACCACATCATGGAGCCTGTTATGCAAGTAAGCATAGAACCAAGCGAGGACCGCGTCTGAGCACATCATGCGCCTCAGTTTCTGAAGGAGGAGACCGTGGGGGACCATGTCAAACGCCTTGGAAAAATCAAATAGAACGAGCGCGGTTATTTTACGCTCATCTATCGCCCTCCTAACGTCGTCAAGGACCCCCAGAAGAGCCGTCTGGATCCGCAATGAAAACCCGCCTGCCTGGGGTCAAGGAGATCGGACATCTCGAGATGACGAGAAAATTGATTATGCGCGACGCGTTCAAGGGCCTTTGAGAGCTCACTCAGCAAGGCTATAGGGCGCGTGTCCGACATCGAGGTCATCGTTGCCTTCTTCGCATAGGGCGAGAGAAAGGCCCTTTTCCAAAGCGTCGGGTACGTTGCTTCTCTGAAAGACGCATTGAAAATAGAGGTCAAGGGCGCCGCGGGAGTTGAGGAGACAAGCTTTAGCATCTCGGCGCAGATTCTATCGGGGCCCGTCGTACTGGAGGTGGATGAATTTATGGCCCGCCGGACCTCACGGGGAGACACTGTGGTGAAGGTGAAAGGTTCAACGGTCCCTCCTTCAGCGCTTGGAGGGGTTGAGTATGAGAGTGAGAGCAGTTCCGCGAAAGCTTCTGGTGTGAGAGGGGGAACTCTCGCGTTTACGCTAGCGTAGTGGGCATGGAGGGACTCGCGTGAGAAGTGCGAGAAGTTAGATATGCGAGTTGTGGTGGCTAGGCCCATGCGGCGCAGCTCGCGCCACTTGTTTGGCGCGTCGGGCGCGTTTTATAGTCTATCCTCAAAATATTTGTTTTTTGCCGTGTTTAGCGCGTTTGAGGTGTGGCTGCATGCTGCCTTGAATCGCTGATAATTTTCACCCCTGCCCGAGCGTCTAGCTATGCGGTAGAGCCTGTCGCGCTCCCTCATTTGATCGCGGAAATCGGCCGTCATCCAGGGCTTGCGAGCCGAGGAGAGCATGATCTGCCTCAGCGGGGCCTCCTCATCGAATGCTCCGAGAATGGTCTCAGTCAGACGCTCTGTATGGCTGGTTATGTTTAGGAATGAGAGAGGAGTCTCGAAATGGGTGGTGTAGAGTGGGTGAGATGTATCGATATTGTCCGGACTGCTTGGATCTGCCGCTAATGTATTTTTGAAACGGAGGTTTATCGTGTGAGTCAATGACTCTTTGTCCAGGCGTTTCAGCGATCTTGATTGAATTTTTTTGTGTGTGTGTGGCGGTGCGAAAAATTGGTATCTTATGTTTATGATATTGTGACCAGCGATGAATGGGGATTGTGATTTGTGATATGATAAAACTGAGCGAGCATCATTTGTTAAAAGTAAATCAAGCCATGTATGCGAGTGATAGTCTAGTTCTGTGGCATGGTGTGTCGGCTCAGAGGGGACCAAATGCAGTGAGTTGCTTTGTATATGCGTGAATAAGTTGCTTGAAGCTGCATTTTGAATATCCATGTTGATATTAAAATCCCCGGTGATTATGACGTTAGTGTAGTGTGGTAGGAAAGAGGAAAGCTTGTCAAAAAAGAGCTCAGGGTACGCAGACTGTGGGCGCCAATAAACCACCGAGAAAAGGAGAAGGTTGTTTCTTGTTTTTAGCTTAAGGATGAGAAACTCGGGTGCGTTTAGAAAGCACTTCTCAGAGGAAGCCAGTATTTTAGCTGAGAAGTAATCGCGTTCGTATACGGCTACGCCTCCCCCCTCCTTTCCTACTCTGTCGTGTCTGTAAAAATGAAAGTTTGGTAGGCGGAGTATGGAGTTAGTATCAAGGTCACAGAGAAAAGTCTCGGTGAGTGCCAGTATGTCGCATGGCATAGAATAGAAATGCGCCTCTACAAGCGCGAAGTGTGTTTTCAGTCTGTTTACATTTATGTGAAATACGTTTAGGAATGATGCGTTTGGTGGAGGCTGACTCGTAGGGGTGTGTATGTTGTGTGTGGTGCGTGGCAGATCTGATATCGAATAGGCGTGAGCGGACCGTTTGCTGTGGCACGCATATACACAGTCAAGTTTCTGACTACCGGCCAAGCATAATTTAGCCTTTTTTGCGCCTCATAAGCCTTGTCCAGAAGTGCATGGGTATGTTTTGGCCACAGAGCGCGCAGGTAGAGCGCTGCGCCTCCACCCTCGCCGATCAGATCAGCGCGGACTCGGCCCCTCAGCTTGGATGCCTGCGCGATGAGGATATTGCGTGCATCTGCACTGGAGAAGAGCACAACAATGCCCCTTGCGCTCGGATGAGTCGACGCATGGTTGGAAGAGGCTGTGCTCACCGACGCCGAGCGTGCCGGTAGCCACTCGCGTACATTGATAAGGCAGCCCAAGAGCAGCGGCAGCTGTATTGCGGCGAGAGGGCGCGACGCTATAGTGGCGTTATCAAGTTTAACTTCACACGGAATTCCCGTTTGCAAGACTTCACGCGTGTCGTCTTCGTTTGGACGAGGAGCAGCGGCAGCGCGCGAGGCATCCGCGTTCTCGAGAGCCTGCACTCGCGTCGCAAGCGTGGCAACCTCCGCACGAGTCTCGAGGATATGTTCTCGAAGTTTCGTTCGAAGCTCGACCAGTTCACGTTGGACACTTACTGTTACCGATGAAGTTAGCGATTACGTGAGCTCGATCATCCATGCCGCGAACCATTCCGGTGGCCGTTCACCCATGTCGGTCCAGGAATTTATCCCGATTTCACTTTGTCTGATTGATGATTGAAGCGCGGGCGGTTGTTTAGTGGTCTGGATGTCGGACGGAGAGATGGGCGAACCTTGCCTCTTTACCGAGCCAGTATCGGGGAGGGGCGTGGCCTGAGGCGCTGTCTCGGTCAGCGCAACAGGTGAGAGAGGGGCATGGTCGCGGGCAGCGCTCGGACTAGGTGTTGACACAGATTGGCCATAGGCAGTGGCGATTTACAGCAGTGCACGCTACGCGACGTGACAAACAATTCCGGTGCACAGCAATCCGCGTGCAATAACCCTCTGCACTTCACGCACTGCACTGAGGGGTCTAAGTGCCTAGTGATGACCTCGTTGCAGACTTGGCAGACGTTTTGATGCATATCAGTTTGGTGACATCCGAGCAGAAGTTCTCCAAAATGGTGTGGGTGGTGACCTCTGGCATTCCCGGAAAGCACTACTCGGGTTTGTGTGGGCCGACAAGGAAGGGATTTGCAGTTTGCGAAGATTTCGGCAGTTCGTTGCAGTGGGCTGCAGAGGAAGAGAGAAGGGCAGCCAATATCGGTATGTTAAGAGAGAAGGTGTGTTTCACCTCTGCAGAAAAACTGAGAATAAGGGCTGCCACACCAAAAACTAGCGAAAATCTGCAGAATCACCCTGCCGAAACCCTAACCTCCAAGAAAAGTCGGGCACTATTCTGATTAAAAACTCACTTTTGCACTGTGAATTCCAGTCTGTCCACTGCTCCACCCATGGGGAGCCAATTTATCTTGCAGTTGGAAGAGTTTCTGCATTTCCGGTGAAGTGCAACTCACGGTAGTACGATTGAAAACAGGAGCACACACCAGGGCCATCTGTCAGTGGATCCAGAGAAAGAGAGAGAGAAAGAGAGAGAGAAAGAGAGAGAGAAAGAGAGAGAGAAAGAGAGAGAGAGAGAGAGAGAGAGAGAGAGAGAGCGTTTCGAAAATAACCACAATGCGTGCTATGGTCCGACAGGCAGGCAGGCAGGCAGGCAGACAGGCAGACAGACGGACAGGACAGGACAGGATAGGACAGACAGACAGAATGTTTATTACTTTTTATAAAATTTAAATACAGCCTCAATATATATACATTCTTTTTCGCTTTGTGATATGGCAGTCATGCTTATGTCTAAAGTTTAGTCTAACACGATTAAAAAAAATAATAAATAGTAATATCACAGATAAGTTATAAACACAGTAAAAATTCAGTCTTTAAAATCTATCACAATCTATTAAATCTATATACAAAATGGTCTACAAACAAGTTACAGCAAGGTTGCGCGAGCACTCACACCTCGACACCTGCACAACGTCTGTCCATTCTTCCTTTAAGTTACATACATACTCGAATCATGGCATAAAGGATAATAAATTAGAACAGGACGATGTACAGGAGTTTCATAAATACGTACCCTGCGAGATCTTTTATTTCTCCCCTAGCGATTGCTCTAGGCACATACCTAGAAAAGAGACTGTTGGATTATGTACAGTATATATTGCGGAATACTAATATAGAAATAAGATTGTTTGTACGACTCTTACGTAAAGAGTACAAGAGTCGCACAGGATGCGTATTTATAATATGCGCACATAATGTGCTCACACATATATGTGCGCGTGCTCTCCCCATCCGAGCACCCAACCTGACTTCGGCGCAAGTGACAGCGACCGACTCGCGTTTCTCTCTCTCTTCTTCAAGACTCCGAAGTGAGCAGATGTGTTGCCGACTATTACCAAATGCCACTATAGTTAATAAATAATTCTTATATTAATATTAACCTCAGAGTGTCTAAATTATTTATCCACGCATTCCAACATGGTAGCAGAGCGTGGTTCATCAACAGTGGTTGTGGTTCGTATTTTATTACTTATCTTCTATATTGACTCTCGAGTCGTAAAGAGATAATCAAAAGTGAGGTTAACAAAAATGCCACGTGAAAAGTTAGTTAACCGTTGTTGAGTAGTGAAATAATAAGGAAAAATTTCTGGAAAAAGATACATGCTCTTGGAGCAGGAAATTAAAATTCTTGTCGGTATGCTTGCCGAAAGTCAAACGACTCTAAGTGAAAAATAATAAGTCTAGAACACTCGAAATAGAAAAATATAATACGAATCGCTCAAATACGAAGATAAAGTCGTTACGTAAAAAATAATAAGAACATTTTTGAAAAATAATTAAGTTTAAAGTGCGATGTCAGCAGAGTAAAGTCGGCAAGTGAAACACGAGGTAAAGTGATAGCATTGAGCACATGGCAATTTTAGGTTAAGCACATGTCTAAACCAGATCAATTGGATGTTAAAATAGAACGAAACGAATTAGAGGAACATTTACAAGAAAGCAAATTAAGTGTTAAAGAAGTCGAAATGGCAAAACAAGCCAAGATAGAAGATATTATGATGACCATTTTTGATGGTCCCAATTATTCAAGTTGGAGAATAAGACTAATGACTTTATTAGAATATAAAGAATGTAACGAGCCAGCAGTCAGAACAATAACTAATGCATATGAAGACAAAGAATAAGAATGGAAGAAAATGGATTTAAAAGCCAGAACTATAATTATTAGCACAATTTCCGACAAACAGCTAGAATATGTCGGTGATTGCACAACAGCCCTTTAAGATGATAAAAAAATTTGACACAATGTATACGACAAAGTCCACAGCTCTACAAATAATATGCAGAGGCAAGATCGAAGAAATAAAATTGAACAACTATAAAACAGTAGAAGATTTTTTCGTTGAGTTCGAAAAAGCAACGAACGAATTTAAAGCAGCTGGTGGAAAATTAGACGAAGCAGAAAAAATGAGATATCTACTCAGAACATTGCCACCAAACTACAGTTTTATTGGAGACTTTATTGACATAATACCAGAAGAGCAAAGAACCGTCGATTACGTCAAATCAAAAAGAAAAGAAAAGAACATGATTAAAGGAGAGTCAGATAATAAAAGTAACGTCAGTACATTTGCATTGCAGGCAAAGGGAAAATGTTTCAACTGTGGAAAAGTAGGACACTACAAAAATGAATGTACGAGACCACAACAGCAGAGTAACAGGGGCAGATGTGCTCATTACAACCAAAGTCGACGAGGTCAATCCAACCAAGGTCAACGAGGTAACCAACGAGGCTACTACCGAGGTGGAAGCTATAGAGGTCGTGGTCGAGGACATGATTCTTCAGGCCAAACACGAGGCGAATCATCAGGCGATCAACAGGGCAACTATTCATCCGAGTCGTGGATTGCACAAGTGTGTAACTCAAAAAATAATTACTTATCTTCTATTTCAACTCTCGAGTCGGGTAGAGATAATAAAATAAGGCAGGTAAATCATGTATCAGGGTATGTTGAAAATAATGAAAATTGTAATGAGATTAACTGGTTGTTAGATAGTAGTTGCACAGACCATATTATTAAAAGTGATAAATTCTTTGATAAGTATATAGATTTGAAAAACCCGGTCGATGTAAAATTACCAGATGGTAAAAATTTAAAAGACACTAAATTAGGTAATGCCAAAATTCATTTTAAAAATTACTACAATGAGGAACAAGTTGAGTTGACAAATGTTTATTATGTAGAAGGTATTAGACAAAATTTACTAAGTCTATCTAAAATCACAGAAAATTGTGTATTATTAGCAAAAAAATGAAAATGCAAAAATCTATAACAAATTTAGAGAGTTAATAGCTGTTGCTTATAAAAAGTATAATTTATACTCTATGAAAAGCTTTGTACACAAAAAAGATAGTAATGGAATGAATGTTAATGCACTAAAAATAACCGATAAAGAAAAATGGAACAGGGCATTAGGTCATGTAAATTTTCAATATTTAAACAAACTAGTAAAGAATAAATTAGTCGAAGGATTACCAGATAATATTGAAAGCATAGAAATGAAATGTGCACATTGTATAGAGAGCAAAATGGCCAATGTACCCTTTGAAAATAATAAATCAAAGACTTCTGAAATATTAGAATTAATTCATACCGATTTGAAAGGTCCACATGGCACAACTGGCTATGGTGGTGAAAAATATTTTTTAACTATTGTAGATGATTATAGTAAATGCACGAGAATCTTTTGCATTAAAAGTAAAGCAGAAACAGCAAGTTGTTTGAAAGAGTTTGTAAATTTAGTAGAAAATAAATTTAATAAAAGAGTAAAGAAATTACGATGCAACAATGGCAAAGAATATTTGAATCGCGAAATTTATGATATTGTAAAGTCTAAAGGAATTGAATTATTGCCATGCCCACCCTACGTTCATGAATTAAATTGAGTAGCGAAAAGATATAATAGATCTGCAATGGATATGGGCAGATGTTTAATGAGAGAAGCAAAAATTCATAGGCGTTATTGGCCAGAAATTATGAAAACAGTAGCTTATTTAAAAAATCGCATAATTGCAAATACAGCTGAAAATAAAACACCATATGAAATATTTTTTGAAAAAAAAAAAAAAGTTGTTCATTTAAAAATTTATGGCAGTAGAGTCTTTGTTAGAATTCCAGAAGTTCTGAGAAAAAGCAAATGGGACGATAAAGCAAAATTAGGCGTATTAGTAGGTTATGCTGAAAACGGATATAGAGTTTTAGTCAATGGTAAAATAATTAATGCTAGAAAAGTACAAGTAGTTGAAGAAAATATTGAATTAATTTGTTTAGAAAAGAACGATGATCAAAAAGATAGAAAGTTTGAAAACAGTAAATCCATCAATGAAAATAATAAACTTACTGATAATGAGATTCAATCTGAAAATGATGTAGATGCAAATAGGATTAATCAATCATCTTCTACTTCGACTTTCGAGTCGGGTAGAGATGACAAAACCGCTCAGAATACGGATAACGACGAAAATAAAAGTAGAGAAAATTTATCTGTAAAAAGAACGTCGAATAGAAAGAAAAACCCTGTAACTAGATTTGGAAATCCAGTATCACATTTTATTTATGTTCATTACGTTAATGCAAATGTACCGAATACATTTGAGGAGGCGATAAACTCCAGCGAATATAAAAATTGGAAAATTGCTATGG
Organism: Megastigmus stigmatizans; assembly: GCA_900490015.1. Lineage (NCBI taxonomy): Eukaryota > Metazoa > Arthropoda > Insecta > Hymenoptera > Megastigmidae > Megastigmus > Megastigmus stigmatizans. The sequence continues at coordinate 14,971 of UELV01147810.1, read as the reverse complement.
ATTCTGAGATTAATAGTCTTAAAAAAAAAAAAAATAAGACTTGGCAAATTGTTGAAAGACCAAAAGAAAAAAAGTCATTGACGAAAAATGGGTGTATAAAAAGAAAAATAATAATGTTTATAAAGCGAGATTAGTTGTAAGAGGCTTTCAACAAAAAGAATACATTGAAAACGTCTATTCACCAGTAGGTAAAATGAAACGTTGAAAACTTTATTGTCATACAGTTGTAAAAATAATTTATTCATAGAACAAATATGTGGAAACAGCCTTTTTAAATGGCTGTATAAAGACAGAAGTATATATTAATGAACCTAAAGGTTTATAAGACTGGAGACAATAAAGTTTGCAAATTGCAAAAGCACTCTATGGTCTCAGAGAGAGCCCAAGAACCTAGTACAATTCTTTTAACACACATGTCGAAAAACTGAACTTGTAAGAAGTAATTACGACTACTGTTTATATGTAAATTACACAAGCAAAGATCCAATATACATCTTAGTATTTGTAGATGATCTCTTAATCTGTTGCAAAGATAAAAACAAAATTAACAAAGTAAAAGCTAGTCTAATGGAAAGATTCGTAATGAAAGATTTGGGCAAAATAAGCCAATATATAGGTATTGATATAGATTATAGTGAAAACAGAGATAAAATGACTTTATGTCAAACCAAATATATTGAATCTTTGGCTGTAAAATACAAGCTTGAAATTTCAAAATTATATGATACTCCGATGGAATCGAACTTAAAACTAGATCAAGCTAGTAAAATAGATGAAAGAATAAAATACCGAAATATAATAGGTGAATTATTATATATCAGCACATGCACAAGGCCAGATATAGCATATAGTGTTAACTATCTAAGTCGTTACCAAAGTTGCTACGACCAAACGCATTATAAATATGCAATGAGAATCCTAAAGCATCTATACAAGACTAAAGATCTAAAATTAACATACTATGACAATGTAAACAGCGAAATGTTAGATTGTATGGTAGACTCTGACTATGCAGGCGATAGTGTAGATAGAAAATCTACAACAGGTTTTGTAATAAGACTCTATGGTAATGTTCGGAAATTTCACGAAAAACTCAAAGCACATCGAAGTGCAGTACCATTTCATTAATGAGAACTTAGAAAATGGCACAATTGATATTGTAAAAATAGATTCAAATTTAAATCTAGCAGATATGCTAATAAAAAGCCTAGACAAAACAAAGTTTTTGAAAAACAGAATAGCTCTAAAATTAATTTAAGATGCGAAAAATAAAATTGCATGCGCAATATAAATGTAAGGAGGCGTGTTGGATCATGTACAGTATATATTGCGGAATACTAATATAGAAATAAGATTGTTGTACGACTCTTACGTAAAGAGTACAAGAGTCGCACAGGATGCGTATTTATAATATGCGCACATAATGCGCTCACACATATATGTGTGCGTGCACTCCCCACCCGAGCACCCAACCTGACTTGTGCGCAAGTGGCAGCGGCCGACTCGCGTTTCTCTATCTCTTCTTCAAGACTCCCAAGTGAGCAAACGTGTTGCTGACTATTACCAAATGCCACTATAGTTAATAAATAATTCTTATATTAATATTAACCACACAGTGTCTAAATTATTTATCCACGCATTCCAACAGAGACATTCTAGGTAGTCTGGTGAACGCATACGCATGATTTTGTACATAAGTACCCCAATAAAGTATCGTCTCTTAGTATCAGTGCGCAGCCAGCCCAGAGGAGCCCTATGGGGAGAAATGTCTCATCTCCCCTAACACCTACTACATATCTCACACATGAATTCTGTAGTACTTGTAGTCGATTTCTCAACTGCTGAGAGGCATCAAGAAAAACCACCGAGCAATAGTCTAGATGAGAAAATAACAGAACTGTTGCAAGTTGTTTACGCAATGCCTCAGTGATGTGTGCGTTTCGCGTATTTTTCCGCGATAAAGCCTTCTCGATTCGCGAGAAACTTTGTAGTTTTTTCATTGTAAAGATTTGCAGAATATATCCGAGTAGCGTAAAATCACGTTGTTCTGATTTCAGTAGATAACTAATCCATTTCTCCTATTTTACCCGCGATTACCGCCGCCTCCGCGGGCACAGTGGAAAAGCGTTTTAAAAGTAAGAAACATTATTTCGAAATAACATTTCGAACGCGAAATTCCGAGCAACGTATATAGAGAAGGCACGCGTAGCGAAGTATTCAAAGTCAGCGCGACTTTGTTTACATCGGCCGGGAGGACTGTAAAAGCCCAGGCACGTGTAAGTAGTATAGTGAGTATGAGAGCGAGAGAGAGCACAAACTCTGGTACAGCGTAGGCAAGTGTGCCGGCTGCTACGGCCGAGAGAGAGCAGAGAGGGGAGCGCTCAGCTCGAAATCCAGCGGTTTCGAGCCAGCGCGAGCACAGACGCATAGGTGTAACAGCCGAAAATATTAATTTAATTAGATTTGAATTAATATCGGCGTGTGCTCGCGTCTGAAGGCTGTGTACAGTGGTATGTGCTGTACACAGCAGCAATAGTGGTGTGCTAGCGCCGAATATGTATTTAACGGTTATTATAATTTATTTTATTAATTGTTATAAATAATTTAGCGGCGAGGTGCTACACTCGTCCAAGTGAATTTACCGGATGAAGGAGAGGGTGGATTGTTTAATAATAATCCACCTCTTGTAAAGTAAGAAGCTGTCGGTAAAACAGTTCAAAATTTTTTTTGTGCTAATTTCCAGAAATTTTTCATTTAAAAATTTTAGCAAAGAGGACGAGTGAAGTATATCACGTGATTGTGATATATTGGTTGTTTATTATTTGTAGCGATTTTTTTTTAAAGCGTTTTCAGGAAATCGCGCGACAGACATTAGGAAAATTAGGCGGAACAGTCCTTTCGGGAGGGGATGGAATAAAATCAAAATTGTGTTTTTTTTTCTTCTTTCCAATAGGTTTTTTTTTTGTATTTTATGGATAAATAAATTTTTTTTTTTTTTTTGAAAGAAACAAAAGTTTGAAAAGGTAATTCGCGTAGAGAGCGAATTACTCCCGAAAGCACGTAGGATTCGAACCTGCGACCTCAAGTGGAAAAAACGCGTAGACACAGAGAGTTTGAACGCGCACAACAAGAAAAGTTCGAACGGAGGAAGAGTTCGAACTTGTGCGAGTCAAAGTTCGAACCCAGAGCATTCCTGTTGAAGGAAGCATAGACCAAGTGAAGTCTGTGCATCCGAAAAGCCCGGAAAGTGCACTGGCAAGTAAAGCTAGCGTACTTGAAGCCATACAGCTCGACTATAAGCAGGATTCGAACTCGAGAGTTCGAGATTCGAACCCGGCAAAAGTCGAATCCTTACTCGAGTGGATCTGGAGAGGTGCACTAGAGTAAAATCTAGTGCACTGACTAAGATTCGAACTCGAGAATTCGAGATTCAAGCACCAGTTCAAGAGTGATTTGGAAAATTCAGCGTTAATTCTGGGAAAAATGGCCGATAGGACGCTGAAGGCACTAGAGAGCTGGTGCTATGGCATAGAAGAGGAAGACCTGGAGGAAGCGCTAACTGAATTGCAGCTTAGTCGTCAGGGTCTTCCCTTCGAAAAAAAGAATAGGTTGCAGAAATGGCTGTTAGAAAATTACTCAGCAGCAGATTTTGAGCCATCTGAGGAATCAGATGAGCTCAAAGCGCAAATGAAGCGTGAAGAGCTGTGGAGAGCTTATGTCGAGGGAAAGGCCTTCGAACTAACTGGATCCACTATTTACGATGAAAGCGTAAATCAGGAGAGCTTACACCCATTACAAATGCTGCTGGTGGATCCAGTGGTAAAAGCCAGAGACGAGGAGCGAATAGGACGGCTGTACAGGCTCAACGCGCCGCAACTGGAGAAGGAGTTTCTAAGTATTGCCGAAGCAATATGGCGGGAAACGGAAGGAGAAAGGAAACGGTAGGCGCGCAGTAAAGGTCGCTGCGTCTCCTACGATCCCGCCAAAGGCCTCTAAGTCAGCTAGAGAGGTCGACGGAAGTTGTTCAGAAGTAGTAAATACTTCTGAACAGCGTAAGGGGTTGTCAGACTATTACGTCAGAGTGAACTTTACAAGATTGTTCAAAGCAGTATTGGATCCTTGCAAGAACCAATTGTGCTTCAAAGATGAGAACAAATATGTGGATCTTGAACTAGCTGGACTCAGCGAGCGCAGAGTCACAGCTGTGTCTGTTATCGGGCTCGCTAACGTAGGATCAGCTGAGCGAGAGCAACTGGTACAGTTGCTGGATCGCATGATCAGGCCGCCGGAACATATGCTCAGATGTACTAAGCTCGCTGAGAATGAAATCGAGCTATACACCGCGCGGCCAATCAAACAGAAGTATTATCCTGTCTCGAAAAAGATCGAGAAGAAAATGCATCATCAGATGAAAGAAATACTCGAGGCTGGTGTAATCGAACCGTCTGACAGTGGTTGGTCAAGCCCTCTTGTGATGGTGAAAAAGAGTAGCGGCAAGTATAGGAGGTGCATCGACTTTCGCAAAGTCAATAAGGTGTCAAATAAAGATGCATATCCGTTGCCTTTCATGGATCAGATTTTACGCAAGCTGCAGTCAGCTAGATATATCTCTACGCTTGACTCGAGTAGTGCGTATCATCAGATTCCACTGAAGCCCGAATCGAAGCCCATAACAGCGTTTACAGTACCTGGTATGGGCCTCTTTCAATATAATCGGCTACCGTTTGGATTATGCCAAGCTGGAACGACTTTCCAAAGACTCATTGGCAAAGTCATTGGATCGGAGCTCGAGCCATATGCGTATAGCTTGGATGACATCATCATCGTAACAGAAACGTTTGATGAGCATCTAAGGAGGCTCGAGTAGGTGCTCAAACGCATCGACGATGCAGGTCTCACTATCAACCGTGAGAAAAGTGTATTCTGTCAAGAAGAGGCAAAATATCTCGGGGTGATAGTGAATCGAGATGGATTTCGGCCCGATCCTGGCAAGATCGCGCCGATCATGGAATATCCTGCTCCCAGAAACCTGAATCAACTCAGGAGTTTCCTAGGGATGGCATCCTGGTATCGTAAATTTTTGAAAGATTTTGCGACGACCGCCGAGCCCCTCACTCAGCTTACAAAGAAAGCCAGGAAGTATGAGTGGCTCGATGAGCAGCAATCGGCTTTTGGTCATATAAAAGCCTTGATTGCGACTGCTCCAGTGCTACAACAACCACAAGCGGATGTGCAGTTCGTAGTACAAACTGATGCGAGTGATACTGGATTAAAAGCAGTACTTCTCCAGATGATTGATGGAGAAGAGAGAGTGCTCGAGTTCGCCAGTCGAAGTTTATCCCAGGCCAAAAGGAACTATAGCGTGATAGAAAGAGATTGTCTCGCTGTAGTGTGGGCCATTAGGAAATTCAGACCATACATTGAAGGGTATGAGTTCAAGGTGGTTACTAATCACAGAAGCTTGCGTTGGTTGTGCAGCCTGCACAATCCAACGGGCAGGTTGGGTCGATGGGCCTTGGAGCTGCAAGGTCATAAGTACACAGTGGAGCACCGGAAAGGCGCTCTCAATAACGTACCTGACGCCTTGTCTCGTATTTACGAGAGCGCCGAACCTGATATTGGGGCGATATCTTGGGGTGATGACACTCAAGATGAGTGGTATCTCCGCAGGGTACAGAAGGTTAAAGAATATCCCACCAATAATCCGAGTTCTAAGGTTATAGGTGGGCAACTATATCTTTACCAACCAAATGAATCGCTGATGGGCACGATCGGCGATGATAAAGCCTGGAAGCTCGTTGTGCCTAAAGAGAAGCGAAAAGCAGTGCTTCGTGAAGAGCATGACGAGCCAACTGCGGATCATCTCGGAAGAGATAATACTTATTTCCGGATAGACAGTTTATATTACTGGCCGGGCATACTGTATGTCAGCAGTGCAAAGTCGAACAATGTGCTCTAGCAGGGCTAATGGGGCGAAGGACTGTCACTAGACCATGCCAAGTGGTTGCAGGTGACATCATGCGTCCTTTACCCAAATCTGTAAAAGGATTCGAGTATATCTTGGTCTTTCAGGATTTATTAACGCGATGGGTCGAGGTTATCTCCATTCACCTCCATTCACAAAGCCAATGCAAAAACAGTCCTTAACAAAGAGCGTATCTTTTTGAGATATGAATCTCCTGACGTCTTTGTTTCGGATAATGGCACGGAGTTTAAGAACCGTGCCATTGATAGCTTTCTCGTAGAGAGGTGTGCACCATACTATCATCCGCAGGCAAATCCAGTGGAGCGAATTAATCGGTCACAGAAGACGATGCTCGTGGCATTTATCGAGGAGAGACATCGAACATGGGACGATAATTTGCCTGAGCTCGTGTTTGCCTTTAACACGGCTGTGCATAGTTCAGTGGGAGCCAGTCCTACTCTACTGAAGTATGGAAGACAGCCAATGCCTCCTTCGACGATTCGGCGAGATCAAGAGCTAGCTGCTCCAGATAGAAAGCAAGCTGAAGCTCTTGAAAATTGGCAACGAAAGATTGAAGATTTAATCAATCTGCGCGCTGAAGCGAGCCAGAGATCGGAGAAATCTCATAACCGGCAGGCGGCTTGTTATAACGCACGGCGTAGACCGACTGGATTCGATGTTGGAGATCGAGTCTGTAAGCGTAATAAGATACTGTCTTCTGCTATGGAAGGGTTAAGCGCTAAGTTAGCCCCGAAATATGCGGGTCCGTATAGAATTACGGCCCGGCTCGGTTCCAATACATACGAGCTAGAAGATATGGACGGGAAGTTAATAGGACTCGTCCATGCGGAACAAATCCAGGCGTACGTCGCCGAAGGAAGTCAGATGGATCTGACAGTAGTAGACGACGTCAAGACTCAACCTCCGTTGGATGCAAGCGTAGATGTGGCGTTGAGCGATCCACCGCCACCGAGCGCAGCGCGCACGCAGGTAAGCATCACTCCACCGGGAGATGTAGCGGCTGCCTGTGTGCTTATAACTTCGCGGCCCCGCGGAAGGCCTCGGAAGGCCACGAAAGTTGTAAAACGAGCGGGCGTTAGAATCGAGAAGGCTGCGTCCTCGATTTCGGTAGCGAAGCGAAAGCCCGGTCGTCCGAAGGGCTGCCGAAAGCGCGTGGTTGTAGGAAATCTGGCGAATCTCTCTCCGCGTCGAATGCGTGCCACGCATTCATAAATCCCTCTCATTTTCCTCCCTGTTTGATTTTAAGATGGATAAAGAAGAGTTTATGCGACTGTGCGCCCAAGTGTTCATGAAGTTGTCGATTGGGGCCGAGGGGTCAAGCTCCTTGGTCTCAATAACAGAGGTTGATCGGGAGGTGGTCCCGATTCTCCGCGCGCGGGTAGGCGGAGTTCAGTCTTTGAAACATGGCACAAAGATTCTTTGATGCATTAAGAATAAATTATGACAAATACAGTCATTGAACGGCCTCCAAATTTAAATAATATAAGTTTAAGTACATTTTACCGCGAGAAGAATCGTACTGCAATTACTTATAGATAAATTCGAAATTTCTAATATGTAATTTAAAACTGTATTTATTTAAAATTTTATTTATATTCTTTTTCGTAATTTAAAAAAAATAGCTTATAAAATTCTTAAAGTATCAAAACTTATGTGCGATCTCAGGTAAGATCTCATATTGACTTATACATGAATTCAAAATATCCAATATGTAATTTAAAAATGTATCTTTCATAATATTGCTTTTCGGTGACGTCAGTCAAGAGATTTTAATTAAATCTCTTCCAATTGAAGTGGTCAAAATTGTATTTATATTCTTTTTTATAATTTTTTAAAATGACAACAGTTTCTGAAATTCTTAAAGTATTGAATCTCAGATGAGAACGCACGGTGACTTGTAAAAGCTTTTAGATGAAATTTAAATTTCTAATACGTAATTTAAAACACTTTTTCCTAGATATTGCTTTATGGATACCGCGGTGACGTCAGACAAGATTTTTAATGAAAGCTCTACCGATTGAAGTTACTAAAAATTTTATGTATATTTTGTATTGTTATATTTTAAAAATAAGAATAGTTTATGAAATTTCTCAAAGTATCAAATCTCATGTGAGATCTTATGTTGACTTGCAAAGACTTTTAGATCAAATTTAAATTTCTAATATGTGATTTAAAAAATAATTTTCCAAGATGTTTTGTAGATAACGGGGTGACATCATACAATAGTTTTTGCAAAAAGCACTACCGATTCGAGCAGCCAAAATTTTATTTTGATTCTATTTTGTAATTTTTAAAAAATATCAATAGTTTCTGAAATTCTCCAAGTAGCGAACCCCGGTCTCTTAGTACGAGCATCAGTATTCTTTTCTCGGCCGCTACCAGCCTCGGTGTTGTACTGAACTTAAAACTGTCCTGGAAGCCGCATATTGATCGTCACCAGAAAGTTCAATCACGTGTTATATGGCTTACGTTTTTTCCGCCGGTAAGCCACTGAGTTTCTGCGCAAACAGCTTGCGACGGTTATGGTGTTTACCTAACTAGATTATTGTCTGGAAGTTTTGCTTGATGCCTCGCAAGAGTTAAGAAACAGACTGCAGGTCCTACAGAACTCATATGTGAGATATGTGCTTGGTGTTAAGAGGGACAATCACATTTCCCCTCATAGAACTGCTCTTGGTTGGCTGCGCTCAGATTCGAGGAGACACTGTTTCACAGTTGTACTTATGTATAAAATCTTACGTATGCATACACCGGACTATCTAGCAAGTCTCTTTGTTAGATATGTACCAAGGGCAACTACAAGGGGGGAAATAAGAGATCTTGCAGCCCCTGAATGCCTGTCGCGGATGGAAGTAAATCCTTCCAGGTGCTTGGTGCACATTGCTGGAATTACCTTACCTGTTGAGTTGTGCCATATTCCATCGCTCAGTAGGTTCGAGCTAACAGTGGGAATGGTACCTACTCAACCTAGGATAAACTAAATTAAAACGTGTTGTCCCAATTATCGTTTTTGTACCCGCTTATGGATGTAATTTAAGGCTTGAAAGATTGGAACGCATAAATAACTAGAGCGTGAATGTCGTGACTCTTTTATTTGTAAAAAGTTTAATTTTAATGTATTATGACTCAAATTTTATGTATTTCATTGTAATTTGTCGACGCTATAGATACGCAAAACTATATTTTTAACTTGTTTTCGTAAACGGAGCTGTGATATACACTAGATTAGTTAGCGACTGTCATATCCGCCAAAAACTGAGTTTTGTTGGATTTATTATATTATACATGCGTAAATATATATAAAACTGTATTAGGTTCTGTAAATAATTTTCTTACAAATAAACATAGTATAGTTAACAGCGTAGCCAGCCGAGAGGGACGTTCTTATTTCGTGATTTGGGACAGGGCCACGTCTGTCATAATCAGGTGAGGATGACAGATCATCAAGAGACTGAGAGAAACCTCTCCGAGGTAGACGTAGGAAGTCGTTTGACGCAGACGATTATGAAGCAGGGAAATGCAATAAACGTGCTGACCGCCAGACTCGAACAGCTGTCTCGAGAGATGAGACTGCCGAAAGGACCAATGTTGAGCACAAGGTTCGACATGTGGACTGAGACGAACGAAACAGCTGGGGAAAGGAGAAATCCAACTGACACATCGCTCCATCGTGAGCAAGAAAGAGCGAGAGTGAACTTCAGGAATACGTTCACCCTCGCATATCCTTAGAATAGCAGTATGCGAGAAGACTCCAGGCAAGAGGCATCTCTCCCAAAGTGGGCAGCAAAAGAAAGTAGAAAGATTCACAGAGGGCAATCACCGAAGTGCCACGTCTCACGCAGATTCCAGTAGGCGCAGTGGAGATCATGCCGATCCCATCTACATTGCCAGAAGATGGAACTTGAAGTTCTCGGCGGCACAGGCCGAAGATGTCGAATCATTCTTAAGAAGATTCAACGAGAATGCGTATGCAGTAAGGTTCACGGAGAGGGGCATGCTGGCGTCTCTACCGTGCGTATTAGTGGTGTAACGTCGCCCGCCTTTCTATAAAAATATTTGAAATTTCCGAACTAAAAGTAACTCCAATGTTATTAATGAGATCTATAGTAGATATAGATTTTTTGTTTTTCCTATTTTTCTATGTTACCTACCCTAGCAGTAAAAATCGATATCGATCGAGCGTGTTAGGTAAAACAGAGAGTTTTTCCAAGAGGGTTTCCGTTTTTCCCACTTTCGCCCGATGGCGTCGCACATGCCCCGAAAGTAAGTCCCAAGATATAACTATTTCCGAAGAAGTTAAGGTCATTCCTGTAGTAACATTCAATGGGGAATCCAATGGTGACCTTGGCATTAATCTTGAACTTGTCCTTCAGGGTCATTTCGAGGTCAACTTTTATTTTTCAAAAGGAACCCCTATTTTTGGTAACGGCAATCGAAAGAACGCGAAATTTTACGTACAAACATGTACTCAGGTTGTAGGTCAGGTATGATCTTGGTGGTTACGCAAAGGTTACTTTCATTTAAACAAGGTCTAGGTATTTTAGAGAAAAGATAAAATACCTTCCAATGATAATAAGGACATTTCTTCATCAATTCAAAATGAGAAATTCAATAGTGACCTTGCTTTTGACCTTGAACTTTCACCTCAAGATCATTTCAAGGTCAACTTCATTTTTAATAGAAACCTATTATTTTAATGTTGGAAATCGAAAGCGCGAAAACTTTTACGTTAGAAAATGTACTTAAGACACAGGTCAGGTGTGACCTTAATAACCACTCAAAGTCAGATGCGACATTAATGGTCATTGAAAGACTATTTCAAAACATGTAAAAAGCGTAATTACTGGAAAGAATTCCTATTTATCTAACTTCATTGTTGCAGTAAGGTGCATTTAGAAGTGACCTTAAAATGACCTTGCTCATAACCTTTAAATTCATTTACTTTTAGTCTTACCCAGGAACAACGGCGTGGACGTAGAAATTCTGTTCTCTTTGGGGTGCTTGATTAGAGTGAGCCCCCTTGCCTGTCACTTTTGGGGTGCTTGATTAGAGTGAGTCCCATTGCCTCTTAGTTTTTGGGGTACTTGATTAGAGTAGGTCCCCTTGGTCTCACGATTAGTGAAGATGAAGTCAAATTTAAATGTTAATGAGGGTTAATGTTTTCGTTCCTATTTGCTATAAACTTACACAAGCTTGTGTAAATTCCAGAAATAGAAACAAATGCGTCGGAAATCTCAAAAATATTCTATTGGAAAATTATAAAGGAAATGTTTACATAAGTTTATTGAAAAACATAAGTTATTTATATTATATTTATTTATTTATATTAATAAATAGTGTGGAAAATTGTTTTTACGGAAAAATTGTGCTTTCTTTGAAATTCAAATACTATTCTTTTTCAAAAATGTTAAAAAAAGTATGAAGTTTTTTTTCAGACATGGATGTGATGACTGTAAAATTCTTTATTAAAATTTTAGCTTGGGAGGAGGAGGAGGAGGGTTTACCATCCAAGGTTTTTAATTTTGTTTTTGGAATTTTTTTTTGAGAGAATGAATGAACTTGGAGTATTAGTCATTTACAGTATTTTATTTAACATTATCAATAGGATATTTGAAATTAAAAAAAAAGTTTTAATAAAATTCAGCAAAGTCTCTCAAAACTTGAGACCAAGTGATGAATGCGCTCTAATTCCTAATGAAATCATGGTTATTAAGGTCACACCTGACCTGTGTCTTGAGTACATTTTCTAACGTAAAAGCTTTCGCTCTTTCGATTTCCAACATTAAAATAATAGGTTTCTATTAAAAATGAAGTTTTATCTCGGTGTGTCTACGTGTGCGGGTGTATTCTCACACACGCACCACCGGCTCTCCTCGCCGGGCTCGGCCGCTCAGCGTATGACTTGCAGCAATCGGCTGCAAGTCCCGCGGAGAGTGGCGGTATCCGGGGCTCGGACACGGTAAATGACTAATAAATAAAATACGCGAGTCAGCAATTCAGAGGTATAAAAAGTCAGACGTTTATTCGTCCACAGAAAAATAAATATAAGAATCCCGCGAGGTGTTAGTGTGTGCGCGCCGGTCGACACCGTCGAACGCGCACACTTCAATTCGAATTCAAACAGTACCGAGTGAGAATCGAACGAACGTCGAAC
>UELV01147732.1:0-35450 GCA_900490015.1 Megastigmus stigmatizans | reverse complement strand
TGTGTGTGTGTGTGTGTGTGTGTGTATACATGGTGATAAGCAGTTCCCGAAACGAAAATATGATGTAATAGGTCTTGATAACTTTTTGTTCTCAATTGTTTGATACAGTCCAACCGTGAAATTTCTCGTATTCATTCGTTACAGCGTCTTCTCAATTTCAGCCCCAACTCCATCCAATATCGCGATTTAAAATAATAAAGTTACGAAAATAAGACGGAACGAGTTGAGCTTCGAGTGCGACAGGAGCGCGCTAGAGCCGCGTACAACCTTGGCTTCGCTTGCGACGGCCTTCCATGGGTGGGCCTGCTGCACACCACTCACCCTATATATATAGCTACTTATCAGTTTTATTTCCCCGGACACGAGCAAATGCCATAGCATTTTCCTCTCGGCTGCTTTGTCTCTCGATTCTGCCAGCTGCCACAAGCATCACTCGAAAACAGGACAAGTGGCTTCCCGAACGCGTGCTTATAGCAATTGACAGTCTATATCGAGATTGACGCTTATATTTTTAATTATAAGCGTCAATCTCAATTGAGCATCTTCTATTTTAATTCGCACAAAAGTCGGCGCGGAAAAAAACGCCGGTCAATGGATTTATATATATATATATATATATGGGCCAAAAGTTGGTGTGCAGGCCGCAAAAAGTGATAGAAGGCAGGAGAGTAGTTGGATTGCAAGCGTCCGCGTCGGGGCCGAGCGATAAGGATGAGGCTGCAAATGAACGGGGGATATTTGTGCCGAGGTCGCACAGCTCGGCCGACTCGTCTCTCTCTCTCTCTCTCTCTCTCTCTCTCTCTCTCTCTCTCTGTGATGTGTGCGTGTCTGTGTGTACATGTGCGCTGGTCTGAACTCGCGTTCTCTGCTAATCGTCTCGGTGTTAAATCAAAAATGGACTTTAAGGGTGACCGTGTGATGAGCACTTGGAGGATCGACGCTGTATGATGAATTATATTGGACGCACCTTGCAGTAGTTACATGCTGGGCTTACCGAGAAGTGGTTCACGTTCAGTTTTTGGCTTATCTGACGAATAGCTGTGTTTTTTCTTATCGAGCTTCGAGTGTTTGTGCGGTGCGTTAGTGCAGGAATGAAGGTTTTAAGTGTAAACGGAATACTAGGAAAGATTGATTTTTATGCGTTTGATGGATTGTCTTTCTGTTTTGGAAATTCTGGGCCAATTGCGAAGCTAATTGAATTCGTCATATTTATATATACGCTATAGAGGACGTTCTTAAATACTTTATTATTCATCAATTTTTCTCATTTACTTAATTAGTTTCCTGTAGTTTTAGCAAGATTTTTCACAGTTATTGTGTACAGAAATTAAAATACATTCAAAATCAATGAAATAGTTTATTCATAAATACAGTAGTAACATTGCAGTGTAAAAGGCTGAAAATTTCAAACATATCGTCGTTTAAAGAAATACCTACATTCTTTCTTATCGGATCATGTACGTGTTTAACAGTAAAGAATAATGGCCTGTCGGAATATACACAACTTAAAATTTAAAAAAAATTATATATCTAAGTCGTTGAAAAACTAACAATAGGAAATTTCGCAATTCGCCGATAACAGTCTTAAACACATAATATTCTTTAGTTTTGCACATGACGAAGTAAATATCGTTGCAGAGCTAAACAGAAAAAAAAAGTATAATAAGAAGGTAGCCACCGACCCACGAGACTTCAAGTTTAATCAACGAGTCTCGGAACACACAATATGCGCCTGTGCAAAAAGTGCAACCTGCCAGACAGGCGTGCGTGTCGGACAGCCACTGATGAAGGGGTTAACACACGTAGGCGTTTTGTATGCACATCAGACGCGTATCTTAAACACGCTCGCTATAAACTCTAAGGTTTAATCTGCAGGTATGTTTTTTTTTAATTTTATACGTACATACGTATACATAGGCTCGTTGCTATACCAGCGATGATAACGATCGATCGATTTTTTCTTATATGGCTCGGTTAAATCGAGCAGGCCGCTTCCATGGAATTTTTTCTATTATAGCTGTGTGTGTGTGTTCTTTTTTCGTTATTTATTTTCGAAGGCGAATTATGCGTTTGAAAAGAAAAGTTATGTTTTTATAGCGTGTAGTTGGAATCGAGTATTTTGTTTATTTTTTTTTAAATATAGAATTTTCACAAGCTTGGCAGTTTTCGGGAATACTGCCAACGAGTTTCATTCGACGCGCCGTTTGAATTTGGCTGTTGTGAATAAAGCAGAGGATATTTAGTAAATTTAATAAAGATGAAGCTAAATACTTTTTAAAGTTTTACGAATTAACGAAAGTTCAAAATGTACATTAACACAAACAAATTTAACATATAAGTACAATCTGCACACGATCAAAACTGTTTAACATCGTCATTTGCACAAGTAAAGAATACATATACAAACTGACACGGTGAGTCGAAATGGTATGTGTACAATTTATATGTGTTCAACAATTTTACACAAAAGATTTGCTCAAATAATTTTGTCTAAAAATTATCAGTGCAAAATTATTAACGAGTTTATCTTATGTGTTGAATCTATATGTATTTAACTTGATCGGCATCAAAATTCATTACAAATGGCAAAATCTTTAATTAATTTAATTTTTAAATTTTTAATTCAGGCTAACAATTATTTCGCTGCAATCTTAAAAATAAGTGATTGTGTAACAATTTCACGCCATGCATTATGAAAGTATTCGCGTGATTGCTCGATTCCGCGAAGGACCGCGAAGAAAAAAGTCACGCCACCATTGACAGGATTCAAAAAGCGATCGTTAATCATCAAGTGGCCCTTCGATACAAAGAGCGGTAAAAGTCAAGAAGGAAGGATAAAAGGAGTGAAGGGCATTCGCTCGTGCATTGATTGTGCATATAAACAGGTCGTTTTTTCACATTATTGAGTAACGCATAATGCTTTAATAATGCATGACACATTATTAAAACATGGATAATTTTATAATTCCACTTTATTATCTGATCGTTACAGTATTAATTTAATTGCTTTCACATTTGGTTCGCATGTTATCCTCTAATTTTAAGTAAAAATCTTTCTACAGAAAACAAGCGATTGCGGGGGTAGATAAAGTTTATTTATAATCTAATCAGATTTATCGAGTATTAGAACGAGAGGAAATGTTTGTTCGCGAAAAACAATACAGGAATCGTTGTTAACATTTCTTTTACATATAAATATGCGATTGCTTAGAATCGCAACTCGGATGTAGTGTATGTGGAATTGGATTTAAAAAGAATTTCCTCAGAAGGAATTACATCACGATTACGGTCATTTGGCTTAGCGGAGCCCATAGCAACAAATACCGACAAGAGCCTCTATATTCGCAGAAATTTCTGATCAAACCAACGAGAGAAGTCTGCACCTAAGAAACTAACTGAACCGATAAAAATACTCTGATATCGCGTACTGTACAGCACAACGGACGCGTAACTGCCCTAGCAACGAAAGAACGTTACAATCTTACATATACACTCGAACAACACCGACGGTCATCGGAGCGAAGGGCCTCGACTCGCAAAGAACAGCCTACCTCAGCGATACGCTACACACACACGCGCACACACACACACACAAACAAGCCGCTCCGCTATTTCTCCGACCGAACTGCGCTATATACACGTTACAGGTTACAGATGAAGGAATCGTTGTATACGTGTATATATAGACAGTGCAGAATGGCCGCGTGCGATCCTTCGTTCAATCTCTCTTTCTCTCTATTTCGCACTGGGCAGCAACCTTACGGCACTGCACCCGCGAGTCAGCTTACGGCCAAACGGGGGGGCCTTTAACGGTTTTCAAACGGTTCGTTTTTGCGAGAGAGTCGCCGCCGCGCTTTTCTCTCATTGTGCACTATACTGCAGCACCGCAGGAGACACGCTTAACAGTAGCCGAGACGCATTGCCAAGGCGAACAAGAGAGGAGTGCATATATATATCGCTACGCTACGCTGGAGAAACTATACGCGTCCCGGGAATGATGCGTGTATATACTTATATTCTGTTCGTGTATATATTAATAGGTTATAGCGATGGAACGAGAGAACATCGAGGGGGGAGCGTATGGAATAAGTGTGCAGAGCTGAGCGACTTTGTCCAAGTGGTACTTTTTTGCTGATGTGCACGAGCTTTATGGTTGGCTGATTTCTGCGTGTGCAAGGGAACTGGTGAGTTGATGCCGGTTGCGGTATATAGTCTTCGGGACGTTTGTTTTCTATCGCTGCGATATTTCTTGCATTATTAAATAAGTATTTTTTTTTTGTACGGTTTATAGGAGATGATTTGCGACGATTCATTTGACAGTTTGATACGGATATAAAGAAAACGTATATGAATAAAGAAATAACATTTCATTACACAATTGAGAGTAGTATGCTAATTGATTAATTGATTCAAAGCGATGTTCTATTCAAATTACGTTCAAAAACCAACGATAACTTTTGTAGAAATATATACAATGTTTCAAAGTATAGGGACAATGAATTGGCAGCCAATTCTATAAATATGAGTTTTGCACTTTGAACGTTGCATATTGATGCGACTTTGGGCGAGTGGACTTTCAAAACAAGTCTAAAAATACAGGATGGAATCAGTTTTATTATGAATCAACATGAATTTAGTTAAAGAGTTTGCATAACTTTGTGTATATTAAAATCAAATTTCCTAGATCTCTTCAACAATAGGCTCTTCCAAGACTTTCTCGAAAATTCAACGTCACTTTTCACTTGGCAGCCCATCTCGTGCAGTCTTATTAAAATTTTCTCCGGAAAATGGCAAAAAGCCATTAGCAGACCGTTGAATTCCGATTAATGCAGTATATTTCCGCGAAATCAAAGCACAGGCTTCCAAAATAAATCCTTTTACAAGCATCATCGACTCGCAACAAATCATCATAACTCGCTAAATTCTATATTTATCCTCAGTCAAATCATCGAGTACAAAGGCCAAACGTGTATAACACTCAAAAGTAGTTATATAGGTAATGAGCAAAGAATTAACTTAGCTTCGTAAAACAGCATGAACCCGTGATATAATACAATAACCACTCGCGTCTCCCTATTACTTCGGACTCGAGTTGGCTGCGTCAAAAGTAAAGCGGAGCTCGGTGCACATAAAATATAAAAGCCACTAAATCGGCACGCCTCACTGTTTATATATACCATGATGGACCGCACGAGTATGTATGTGCACCGCGGCAACAATGGCGCAAGTCGGGCCTGGGCTAAAGGTGACGAGCTGTTCGTCTCTGATGCGCGTGGCAGGCAGTGTTGAACGCCTGTGCAGTATGTAAGCCGCGCACGGACCGTGACGCGTATTAATTACGCTTAGGAGCTTTGCGCCGACACGCGGCTATAATTGAGCGCTTCGAAGTTTGTATATATACACACACACGCTCTATTTTTGAGTTATTATAAGGTACGAGCATGTGTCTGTCTGTGTGTGTGTACAGGATAGTTTTGGAAAATTGGTAGTAGCCGAGCTTTCGTTGGACAAAGTTATAATTGTTTCGGGGAGTCTACTGTTCCGCTTTCATTCATGGGGGACAGACGCGCAGCCTTTGTGCCAGCGAGAGCGGAGAATTGTCGCGGCTCGGAATCTTTGTTTTTGAGGTGGGAGAATTCTTGTGGGATTCCTTTGTCGGTCGGTTCAGCGATTTATTACGTATATGGATACCTTTTGAAATGGGGATTGTTTGTGTGACAGTTGACCCGATGAGGTATATAAATAACTAATTCGAGCAGTGTCGAGGAGGCGAATACTTTTGAAGTATAAATTTGGAGAAAATGAGAAATTTCGCTGCCAATATGCTTAATGCGATTGAATTTAGATTTTGACATAATATGCGCTCGAGCTGAGATAATATTTGCTTGATCTAGGTAAAATATAATTAAGTGACATTTTCTAAACGTGCGTAAACATTTCGTAAGCGAGTGTCGCGTTGATATAAAGTCAACTTCACTCATCAACGTTTCATTTGACTATTTCTCTTTTGAGTAGAAGAAAAATAAAGTTATTTATAAGATAGTTTCTTGAGTAGTATCAAATATCTGTATACATTCTTGACAAAAGTGCAATAAATATAGTCATCGAGATCAAAGAATCTGATTGAAAATGCTCATTAACATAAATTTTTTGTCTTGCTTAGTTACTATCCATAACACAGTGTAGGACTATTCTGAAATCTGTGCATGTGAAATGATATTATGTCAGTGTTTTACAAGTGTACGCGTGCCTTTCAAATGTAAATATGCACGTGCAAATTTAAGAATGCGTCGATTATTAAAATATCTCCACTAAACAAAGGTAAACTGTAATTTAATATGTTTGATAACCAATACTTTTGAAACTTTGTCCTAAACTTTGTTGAATTAGCAATTGGTGTACATTTTGTATACATTTTTTTTTTAATAAAGCAACTAAAACGAATAAAACATTGTATGCGTAATTATTGTTCATTCCAATTTTGATTGATAGTCAGAACAGTAAAATAAAAGATACAGTTTTCTTCGCAACAAACACTTGTTGGAAACGATCATCTCATACATATTCATCCCATCGCGGTAGCATTGCAATGATATATAAGACATAAAACATACACGAAGTGTAATGATCTACTGGTATAATCGGTCATTCAACGGTTCACACACACACGCACACCTCGCGGGACAATATAAGCACTTTTAGATGGATGCATCTCTATGCGGGAATTCAGATTAATTCTCTATAAATATATATATATATATATAATTTCTGGAGCATAGTAAAACGCGAGCTCACGCGAGTATAGTTTTATTCCTGGAACTTAGCTAAATAAAACGGCCACTTGGACACATCCATGCATGAAGTAGAATAAGCCGGACACGCACTAAGAACCACCGAGTAAATTTGAACTACCTATTATTACGTTCTTTCTAAATGTTCCCTCGAATGCTCCTCCAGAGATGTACGACGAGGATCTTATGAATATTTTCTAATTTCGCCCGCCAATCTCACGGTTTAGAAATTTCAATTTTTTTTTCTTATCGAATCTTCGATTTCGCATATAATGCTTTTTGTGTACGTTTCAATCTGGCATAATCGTAAATTCAATTCGTTCTAGGTCCGCTAAGCGTTCTTATAAAGGTTAATATGGCCATTTACTTCAGCGAATGGCCGTAAAACCATATTAAGATTTTCGAAATCATAAATCGCTCATTTTATAGCCCTATCCCCCCGACTCCTTATACTTGTGTATACTGTGCAGACCTGTAGCATTGGCCTTGATACGATCGCAGTTAGATTAAATTTCTCAGGTCTAATCCAAGTTTTATGCCAATATTCAATACTTTTACTTCGCTCACTGGATAGCAATCGATACAAGAAATGAAAAAAAGTCAAGTTTTATCGGCACTAGCCGTACTCTCCAAATTAGAATAGGTAAAAATTCACCATCACTGCTATCCGAAGTTACAAGTTACTCACGCTTATTCTAATCACTGCGGGGACGACTTTTCACTCGTTCAGTGCGATTTTCACTTATTCAAATCTCGAGACTATAAACATAGAACATATATTTCAGTTCTCATTTCTAAGAGGGTCGAAATTTTACATAAAAAAAGAAGAAAAAAACAATGAAGAAAGCCCCGTTGCTATATAACCATAGATAAAGATAAACCATGAAATTTTTACTCGAATCGTCTGTCTGGCCATATAATCTTTTCTACCGAATACCAAAACAATTTTTCAGCTTCCATCCTCGCTTAAAGAATACCATCACAAGCGTTCTCCTTTCGCACAGTTTACTCAGACTATATGCGTATACAGTCCCTACACACACCTATGCCAATCAGCATTCATCTATATAGAGCCTGTAGGAAAATCGCGCGCGCGCGCGCAGGAAGCCAGGCTTGCGCTCACACACACACACACATAGACACAGATTCGCGAAAAAGTGAACGGACCACCTGGCCCACGGGACTCGCTGTTGTTGTTGTTCCTCGCTCACCTCCTCCTCCTCCTTGTTCTTGTTGTTGGAGGGCACACAGGAAGCGAGCGCATCGGGGGGAAGCCATCTAGCCGCGACTGCTCTTTCTCTCTCTCTCTCTCTCTCTCTCTCTCTCTCTCGAGTTCCACCGCCGCTGTTCCGCGCGCGCCCGATGCTTTTCTCGACTTACGGCAGCAGCGGCGGCAGCAGCGGTACCATCTATATGAGATTGGCGCGCGGGCTATAACGCGACTCAGTCGACGAGCGGAGAGACAGTAGCGCGCGCCTGCCCAGTTCTTCTTCTTCTGCTTCTTCAGTTCAGTTTTTACTACTTGTATACGCGGTATTATCAACCCTGTTGCGCGTGTGTTGGGCTTTTCTCTTTTTTTCGAGGGGAAAAAGGTTACCGGACCGATCGAGCTGTTCCCGATTCGAGGCGCTGGTGAATAAATTGTGCTGGACCCAGACAAAGTGAGTTTTAGCCTGTATAAGTTGCCCTGTTATCTGTTTTATGAATCGGGCTTGACGCGCGCCGTTCGAGGGCAATTTGATGAATGCTAAAGTTTGGAGAGCTTGTTTTATTGTGAGAAACTGCGTTGACTCAAATCTCCTTCTTCGATTTATTATTAATACTGTGTCGCGTGTAATAACTTACAATGCCATAATGCGGGTAAAGATTGCTCATTACGCACAAGGGTATATATAAAGCTCGCACTCGTTCGCACGATTTACAAAGGAACGCGCGCAAATCGTTACGTCTGTTTTATATTTTCCTTTTTTTTTTTTTCGTTGCGTCGAAGAAAATAAGTCGGAAGAATGCAGCGTTTACGATTCCAAAATTGCTTCGCTCATTGTCGCAAAAACGTTTTATGGCTTTTGTGTTCCGTGCAAAAGCGGGAGACCTTAGCTTCTTTTTTTTTGCCACCTCGCCGCGGGTCCGAGCCTTACGTAAAATTAGACATCTCTGTAGAAGCTCTTTTGCGCATCGCGCGGGCATAATTTATGCGAAAGAATAAAAGGTTAACGATGACAATGGTAATGCAAACGATGGAATGTATATTAGCGGTGTATAACCAGCTGAACGTATTGCTAATTTATCTTGTATACCGTCTAATCTCGAGCTGGAGTTTTTTTGCCTTTTAAAAGTATATTACGCGAGTGATTCAGCTTCTTATGCCTATATAAATGTCTCTTGACACTATGTAATTTGCTCAACTCTTTTCAAATACTCTATGTTTAAGATTGTTTTTGTTCCCTTCCGATACTTTATTTCATAATTTATTTAAAGCTATACTTTAATATTTTAATTTCGCGGAACTTTGGCATCGAATGCCAAGTTTACCATAATAGGTGAACGATCCACAGAAGAATCCTGAAATTCCCTCGGAAGTTCGTTAGCCGCGAACCTCTCTCGGCTCTCTTGGCATTCCCAAAGGCATAAGAGAGAGAGAGAGAGAGAGAAAGAGAGAGCAACGAGCGCCTCTCAAAGGTGCTTATCGGAGATAATTTTCTCGATGAGAGCAGCAGCAGCAGCAGCAGGAGGAGGAGCTGAGCTGATCACGGCCACCTTCTACTCTCTTTCTCGCTCGATATTTATACCGGGAATCGCACGGCTCGTAAAAACTCACGCCGTGAGGACGCTCGCGATAATATAATTGGTCGCCAAGAGAGAGAGAGAGAGAGAGAGAGAGAGATAATGTATATGGCAGCAGTGGAGTAAAAAAAGCACATCGCTACGGAAGAAACGGAGGTGCGACGATTATTGCATTGTTATTATATATATACGCACTAACTGGGAGCTGTTCTCGCGAACCATATATACGTGGGGCTGGAAAATTATTATACGCGCGCTCGAGGAGACTGTAGTGCAGCAGTACCGATTTTACAAGAACGTCGACGGGCACCGAGTTTTTTTTCTCACGATTCAATTAACGTATAGTTCCAGAGACGAAGCTCGATGCCGTATACGCTCCGTTTTTCTTTTATCTTTTCCTGTTTTTATGATATTTTTTTAAAACGAATGAACGTTACAGCAGTTATATAGGCGCTGAAATGACGTTTTAATTTCATAAGTGAGTGCAAATTAATAGCAAAGATTGATATCGTGTGAGATAGCATAACGCGAAATCAAGTATAATTGATAAAAAGAAGCGATCCCGGTTGGTTTCGCAGTCTAGATTTAGAATTAGAGAAGCACTTCAACAGGTCGATTACCAATTTCGTTCCGTCTCCCGCAGCCACGCTTTTACATAAGTTATGCAGCCTTTACCGCCACTCACATCCATAATGCGAGTGACTATATAGCTACGTAATTGTATGCAGTTAAATGCATGACCGCGGTGACTTATGCTCCAAATGTGCGCGCAATTCCGTTGAATCGGCGGGTGTCCTTTGAGCTGCGCGAGCCAACGAGCCAACGATACACGGTGCAGCTGAATAACAACGATGCGCGCCTAATCCGACTTATTACGTACGATACTGTTGTTTTATATCGGTCCGTAATATCGGCATCGAAAGAGATGTATATACGCTTTGACGTTTGCTGGGCGATCGTCTCGAGCCGCGATTCATATCGAGCACTATTTCGAAGCTGAAGCTTATACGTCATGCCAAAGAGTATAGTCGAGACACTCGGTACATGCAATCGGGCCGTGAAATCCCCGCGTGTGTGTACGTACAGGAGATATACGAGTCGGTACCACCTAAATACAATGTGTCGCGTGCAGTGTCGGCGCCGCGCGCCTGGAACATTATGTAATCTGCGCGATAATTCCGAGTATAGCCGTTGTCCCCTCGAGCTCGCGGACTATATTGGGAAAAGCTGCCGCGCGACTTGCGCGCGATACATACACACACGCACCCCAAAAAAGTGCATCATCTCCTTTTCCCGTATTGCACGCGAATGCAGCCTAATTGAAAGTTATAAACTACACTCTCGCACTGCGCGCTTTCCTTAAACCTATACAGCTTCTATCTTCGCGTTTTACAGCATTTTACTTAATACCGAGATAAATGCGTTTACGATCGCCTTGTCCCGCGAATGTAATGTTCGTTATCCGTGTGCCGATTGTTACTCCGCGATAAGCGCATAAGGCAGATATGGCAATGTTTCCTTACGTTTCGGCTGTTTATCGCATGACTCCCAAAACCATGATATTGACCTTAAAACCGGGAATACCGCGATCGTGTGGACGCGCATAAATTATACGCGCGGCAACAATTCTCCTATATACGATATAGCATAGTTAAAGCCAGTGCGGCAGTAAATGAAATACTTTGCAATCCTCTCTCGAAGCGGCGTTTCGATATAATAATAAGCTCTATACAAGTCTCGTTCTCCCAATTATCTTCAGGTATATAAAACCAAACAGCGGAGAGAAAGAGATCATAACTGCAGGAAGGAAAAAGAGGTGCATCGGTGTCGAATCGGATCGAATCGATTCCGAGCCGCTCATCTATATACCCAGAAGCGACAAAAAACAAACGCTCGACTCTGCGCGCATCCATAATCCTTGATCCTGTTGCAATATATATATATATATAGATAAGACGTGCGCAGGGGCCGCGAGCTCCCAATGAGCTGGAACGAACGCCGCGCGGCTATATACGTATACCAACAAAAAATAAGCTGCGCATCTCGTCCAATATATATATAGACGCACACGTATAATGACCGGAACGCGGCTAATGAAAAATGAGGAGTAACCGTAAAGTCTCGCGGTTCTCGGTATTATAGGCGGCCAGTGATTGATAAGCGCCGATCATCTCTCTATATAGAGTATATATATATATACCTATATCCGAGCAGCTCTATATGCGTACATAGACGAAAAAGTGGGACGCCGATTTACCGGTTTTCCTATTTACACACAGGCGCGCAAGCGAGCAAGCAAGTAAGCAAGTAAGGAGCTGATCCGTTGCACACCCTAATCGGACAAAACATCGCGTTCGCTGGAAAAGTGGAACGAGCGCCGTGTGGTACAGCAGCAGCGACTTATCTGTCCGGACCTCTCTCTCTCTCTCTCTCTCTCTCTCTCTCCCCTTATAGTATAAAGAGAGAATCGAAGAGAGCGAGAGAGATCGCGAGAGCAGATTGGACAGACAGCGGCCACAGCGTCTCTGACCATAGGATCGCGCGACGATCGCGACTTTTCTTGCCGGCAGCGGAGAAAGACAGAGAGCTATAGCGAGAGAGAGAGAGAAAAAGAACGTGAGTTGGTATATATACTCAGAATGCAGTTTGGAGTAGCGGTTGTTTAGGGCGCGCTTGTATATCGGAGATATAATTATTGTTGCTATACGCGTAAGATGCGTTTGTATATTCGCGAATTTCTGGACGATTCGTATGGATGTACATGTGGGATCTCGGTTTACGAGTAGAAGATTTAACTGCTTTTGATATTAAGAGTTAATTAACGATGTAGTAAAATCTGGTTGGAACGAATAGAGGCTTTTTTTTCTTGAAATTTATGTTTCGGTTTACGATAATCAAAGGAGGCTCACTTTGATTATGAATTGACAATAACTATAGTTGTATTAATTATTGTTAATTATCGATATATCGTATTCTGTAAAATAATGCGTTATGAACAAATCTTTAATTGGTTTAGGTATATTTTATCTTAACAATATTACAATTTGTCTCACATCCGAAGTTTTGATTAAAAACACGGCATAGATTTTACCGTAGGTTCTTTAGACCGTATAAAGAAAAAAATGAGCCGAGCGAGCTAAATGCGATCCTCGCGTTACTGTACGTTTATAGGTGCGACCCATGAAAGGCTGATTAGCAAACAACTGCCATAGGATAATGGACGCATTAATTAGATTAAGTGACAAATATGCTTATAAGAGAATGTTTTATGTTTCCAGTATTCATTTCAGAATATACCTGTATATAGAAAATATCAATTTGAAGAACACGCGATACTATTATTATAACTGTGTTCCTTTTACGACTAACCTATTTTAACTTTATTCTCATTTGTGGAAAAATCAAAAAAGCAAAGAAGAAATATTTTTTAACAATTATACTTGCACTCGCTTGGCAGTGTATAATAAATAAGAATCGTCGGGTTTATCTCGCAAAGTAATCTTCGACACGCAATATAACCGCTGCTAAGTATTTATTGCTAAACCTTGACGAAAAATTCTTGAAGCATAGCTTTGCAGGTATTGTAAGCTTCTTCTTTTATAATGCAGATACAAATCCTACAGATGCGATATTTTCAAAGTATAAAATACATCGTCGAATATATCCTACATAAAAATCACGGTATTATAAGATTGGGAAATACCTAAAAGCTGAAATTACTTAAGTATATGCAGTAAATGAGTAATAAAGATCGTCCCGCAGTAATTGAACAGCAAGTTCACATTTATGTTGGATTCTCCAGATAATTGTTTTCTCGGATGTACATTTTTTTTGTTCAGTTTACGCGGAATTCAAAAACGATGAAAACTCATAAAGGCCGTGCCCACGTGTGTGTATATAACGCGAAGTCTTCGTCATCCACCGAATCGTCACATTATATACGTGCGAAGCTTCATTATGAATCAATAGTGCCTAAGGATCGTAAGAAGAATAGCACGTGCGAGGCGTCATTAACCTAATCGGATATGCTTATTAAAAAAAACGACTCGCCGTCGTAAACAAGTGATTTTTCGTCGAGATGATACCTAAGTATATCGTGACATCAGAATCTAGGCCTTCGAGTGCTTTTCGAATCTGGCTTTATAAGATGCTGCGCGCGACTTTGTAATTACGACACCTACGTATACGTCGTAAAGTATACGGACGAGAATTTCGGTTGGATAAAGATCGTTCCAATTCTTTGCCGCTCTTCCTATATCATTATGCAAATGTTTGCTTTGTATTATTGTCGGCACACTTTGTTGAGCATCTCGGGAATTTCGAATCGTTTGCGCTTGAACAATTATCTATACGAATTAAGTAATTTGCGCTTGATTGTATAATTTTTATACAACGTGCTCTAGAACATGAATCACTATCGGATATTCACTTTTTCTACTTTACAGACCTGAGCTATAATAAACTGACAAAGATTTTTCTATCGGTCTTACAGTCTAATCAATATTAATGGGCAATCAGATTGCCCTTGTTTATAATCACCCCCGCAGAATCTGAAATAAACTTATATTTAAACCTGAAAAAACATTTATTAGTAAAGGCAATCTGACCGCCCCCCACCACCCAAAAATGCCCGACGTTTCGAGTCCGCATCCGGCTCCTCCTCAGGGACTGAAATGAGAAGCGTATTTATATAATGTTTAATTTTTAACGGAAATCTAGTTATTTAAATTCATACAATACAAATCGTGTATTTATTAATAGGTATCTTTTTTTTCTAATGTGGGTGAGCTTCTCAAATCATGGGTATTTTTAGCTATGGTCCCATGCATAGCCGATCGATTTGGTCATCATCTACGCGATAATAAAGTTTAAATTTAATTCGATCGAAAGATTGTAACATAATCGTAAACTTCCGCATTTTCGTGACGGAACGAGTCTTTTATTACGCGCGGTGCCCTTAATTAATTTTGATAATCGTATAATGCAATTTCCCTTTTACGCGCATACCAATGTTACGCATTATATGCTCCTTTCCATCCTAATCCATGAATCATTCATGACAAAGATCGAATATCAATCGGCATGACGTATGAAATTGGATATACTATCACGCGTCATATATCTTGTCTGAATATGCTAAACATTATCTTTTTTTCAATTTTCTTATTATATCATTACTTATAATTAAAGATCTTGTCGCATGGACGCAAAAAGGTATAATTGTCTCGTAGCAGCATTAGGACGCTTTCAACCCGTGACACAAGGGATATTTCAATCGATACTTCTTACTCAGTTTAACCATCGACATATTGAAAAATTGGTCGGGTTGGTGAATCTCTTCGGACCCTCATCCCCTCGACCATCTTTCATCCAAACTCCACATCATCGAACCACCGATCGAACACGCTATACGAAACTGCAGAGTTGACGCTACGGTTCGTGCGGAAGAGCAGCAGCCAAAAGACTAGATGTATGCGTCAGTGTCGCGTCGGTGACCGATAAAAATTAACCACCTACACTAGGCAGAGTCGCAGAGTGAGAGAGAGGGGGAGGGGAGTAGAGCGTCGAACCGAGCGATACGCGACGGTCATTTAGCGGTTCCCGTGCTTCGGATCGTGAATTTGGATCGAGGACGTAGCAGCAGTCGACGGCGGCGGCCGAGAGTGAGAGAGAGAGAGAGAGAAAGAGCCGAGACGAGTTTGCGCTCGGCGGCTGCGTTTGGCTGCGCGCACGGCAGAAACTGAGCCGCGCGCCGAGAGAACAAGAGGTGAACACGAGGCGAGACGCGAATGAATAATGCCGCGCAACACCGGGGGAGTCTTGCAGCTCTTGCCCTGAGAAACTTAATATTATATTGTGCGTTATGCTTTGGCCGTGTCTGCGAATATATGCGAATTCCTCGGTTACAGGAGGAATATTACATGTATACTTTTCCTTATCAAACGTTTGTACGCGCGTGTATTTCCATTTAGCAGTTAGGTTGATGAAAGCAATTTATAATAGACGAGAAAACGACGATTGTCCCTTTTTCGCAAGACAGTTATAATATCCTCGAAGGCATAAGAAAAGAAAAGACGTTCTACCGCGGAATTTGCATGAAATTATTCGAAGCGTTTTATATTAGAACATTCCGAGTAATCCCACGTTCGAGTCGAGCGACGACGACGGCGGCAGTGGCAGAAGCGAGGTAGGAGCTATTATCACGAACAGTTACACGGCTATAATCACTTTGTACGCGATACCCAGTCCCTTCTTCGCCATTTCACTAAGAGCCGTATAATGTGGATTATCCTTGCTTTCACGGTATAAACAGGCGCGTGTAACGGTCGTTTCGTACTTTGAATCACTTTCTTGCAATGGACATTAGCCCACTTTTTGTTTTTTTTTTTCCCGCTCCTTCGTGATATCCGCGCGGCGCTTATACACTGATTGTATTATTTTTCACTGTTACGATTAATGAAAACTGATATATACATATATGTAAAGAGAAATATCTCTTTAACATTTGAAGTTAGCCACGCTACGAGTAAACAAGGTAGGAATGGACCTATACAAATGAGGGAATGTAGAGGTAAGGTATAGAAAGACGCACAAATAAAACGGATTATAATAAGTTATATAGGAGGGCTACGGCAACGTGTGGCGCATGCGCGAGCGTTACGCTATCAGTAGGTGTGAACGAGTTGAGTCAGACGCGACTGTAAATTCTCTGTTTTGCCAGGCTTGCAGATGCAAAGGTACGATCGTCTATATACCGAAGAGGGGAAAAAAAAGATGAACAATGCAGAATAGCGATGATATTGCATTGCGAGGTATGCGGTTATTACGCTATTGTTTTCGAAAGTTATAAAATCAGATTGAACCAGAGTATAATGTGCTATATATCAATTTTCTTGTACCTACCGATTATCGCGCGGTACATGTTGAATTGATAAAATAAAGTGTATTTGAATTAATTTAAAAGATAATGCGTGTATATAAATGAAATGTCGGGAATAATCAAAGGACAGTCATTAAAATCAATGATTCTATATTTTCGATAAACAGATTATCTTACGTATTAATTCATTCGCATCATTCGCTGACGTGATTTTAATTCAATGAAATTCGCTAATTACAAACGATATTCAACCAAGACGCTTCCATCACTCAAGAACTATTCATCAATGGAGTATATATATATGTATCCTAAACGAACCCAAGATATATTCGATACGGCGAACCTGCTATAATTGCAATGAAGCAAAGAAAGCGTCTAAGCATTAGGCGTGATGCAGTGGGCCGTCTTATCCTGGCTGCCAATCATAAAGTGACGCGATCCACGTTATAGATCGTGCGATCAGCGCGGATGACACGCTCGTATATGTATAGCCGCATCCTCCTTCGCGCGAATTGAGCCGAATTACATAATTGCCGCAGACTCGCTTATCACCGGCGTCTCTCTCTCTCTCACACACACACTCGACATTTTTCGCTCCAAATTTCTCCAGCGAGGATCTCGCGAGGATTTCACGAATTCCGGGATACAGTAATTCTCGTGCGCTTCGTGAATACCAAGTCTGTATATATGTACAAATTTGGGTTATGTCGAGGAAAGGAAAAAAACAAGCCGCGCGCACCTAACGATTTAACGAGATATAGAGAAACGAGACACGTCTCTTATACGGCCGCTCGAAGAAAGTTGTTATACATGTGTGCGGTCGCAAGAAGCGTCTACTCGAATTCGGCTATGTGTACAGAATTAGCAATGCAGAATAGGTAACGAGTAGTAGGTACTTTATTTTATTTACACTCGAAACGTACACCCGCTGCTCCAGTTTCCCGCCTAGAACTTGCCTTCACTTTGCGCGTTATACAGTTATGTTAATGTATCGTTAATATATATATATATATATATCGGGATTATCGATTGCGCTGGAGCTTATCGTTACTGTAGAAATGAGAAATAAGCATTATTTTGGAGTGGTTCGATGAGCTATGTATATTTCCTTCTGTCCGCGGTCATTTTAGTTTGCTCGACCAATTCGCACTTACTCAACAAGTTTGCCGTATCGTCTGTGTTTAAAGTCAAACATACAGGAGTTCACAATGCGAACAATCGGATCAAAGCTTTGGAAATTTTTTGCTCCCCTAATGTGTAAGTTCTCGCGATTTTATCCGCTAAACAAAAAGCCATTGAGTCAACAAATTCCATCGCTGAGTCTTGCTGCAGTTTTAGGTATTTCATGGATTCTGAGTGTTCGCCTAAAGTAAATATTTGATGTTACGGTTAATAAAAATTACTCGTAAGCAGTGAGATATATCGTTTTTCGAGATTTGCGCAAGAAATTATCATTCGAAGCTCGGATTTCATCCATGTACAAGAATCTTTGATATTTCACGATAACAAATTAGACTTTTATTTCCATTTATACTGCTTAAACACAGACGTTATATTTAGACGAAAATCGGTTCATCATGGAGCTTATACAGCATTATGACATCAAAGCTTGAGCAGCATGTCACCCAGATACATATATATATACGCACAGTAGCGATCGCTTAAGCGGTATAACGCGTTTACGCGACACGAGCTCTAACGACCTGCACCTGATAATGTTTAAAGAGAATATCGCACTGCAGATACGGCCGAGAGTCGCATCATTGACAATGCGATAACCAGGTGTGTTTCCACGTCGCGAAAAGTATAGAAATAGAAAAAAGAAAAAGAAAAAAGAATGACTGACAGTAAATTGTGTCACGGATGTAGCTAGTGCAAATATATATACGAATCCGAATGTGCAATGTCAGCGCGCAGAGCAGTTGTCGAACGAAAAGCGCAGGAGAAAATGCGTAACGTATACTTAATAAATGTATCCTCGTTCTGCGAGTGACGTTCGCGTTGGCGCGCGTCTGATTTGAAGTTTGCGCGCTTCTTTTGTTAGCGGCTTCACAAATCAATTTTCAAAGTTGGATCTTTGTATAAATATTTGCGCTTTCTGTCAGGATAACAACTGTTTGGCATTAAGTGTATTTGTATTAAGAATGAAGTTTTTAGTGTGACTCCATTACGAAGGAACTGTACATAAGCATACAGTATAGACTCGTTGATATATAGCGTTACGTTATAGGGAATAATGCAGATAAATAGACGCGACTATGTTGTCTCAGTTCAATTGTTACCTGTCATCGTAACCAACTACGTCTGACTGTCTGTGGTTAATGCTTTGCCTCCGTTATTGTCCATCGTCGCGTAACATATAAAACAGCTTCTTTTTTTACACAATTCCGCGGTAGTCTAGGCATGTGCCGCTGCACGCGGCCTTTTCATCTTCTTGTTTTTTTTTTTCATCGTATCCGCAAGCCTAGTTTATTCTTCGATAAGTGTATAAAATAAAACAAATAAATTGTTATAGTTCGATTCACTTCGGCAGAAGATCGGATTAAACTGAAATATTCAATCGCGCAGCGAATTCTCATATCAATTCAATCTCGTTATCTAACGCCAATTGATTTATTATCCTACTCGATTTTCACACGCTCGTCAAGCCGTTGAAATGAAAACTTCGCGTAAATATTAAATTACTATATACACAGAAAAAAAGATTTAAAAAAATCTATTACAATCGCTCCACAGATGGCGAGTTTGCGCAGTGCCCTGGGTATCCAGGAGCTGACGGACAAGAGTGCAGGCTTGTACAGAGCTCTGGTGGCCGAGTTCCTCGGCACGATGCTGCTCAACTTCTTCGGCTGCGGGGCAGTAATGACCGGCAGCATCCTCGCGATCAGCTTCTCGTTCGGACTGACTGTGGCAGCGGCGATCCAAGCGATCGGACACGTATCCGGCGGACACGTTAATCCAGCCGTGACTTTTGGCCTTATGGCGATCGGCAAGGTAACAAAAAAAATCAACTTAATTGAATTTTTATCGTGACCTATGGAATATATATACACATTGTGTGTACCTATAGGTGCCGGTGATCCGTGCGTTGCTGTACGTGGTGGCGCAGTGCGCGGGTGCGATCGCGGGCTCGGCTGTACTGCGCGCCCTGTCCTCCGATACGATGGAGGCGAGTCTCGGCGCTGTCGCCCTCAAGAACGACATCACACCGGCTCAGGGTCTCGGTGTCGAGTTCTTCCTCGCGCTTATACTCGTGCTGGTTGTCTGCGGCGCCTGCGATCCTGGCAAACCCGAGAGCAAACCCCTCGCTCCGCTCATCATTGGCCTTGCCGTAACGGTCGGCCACATCGTTGGTGTAAGTACTTCTTTCTTCTTTTTTTTTTATATAACACGTATTCGATTTTGTCATTGTATTACGCGATAATATTGTTAACGATCAGTTATTTAGATTGTATTTGGTAAATCTTTGATGTTGGAATTTATTGTATTTGTAAAGTAGACCAGCTGTCGTCGTATAAATATGACACACAGAAGTAACGTATAGCTAAGAGAAAACATTCTGTTTATTTATTTATTTAATGCTTCGGTGACTAAACTACCTAAGCGGCTGAAGGACACGTAGCTGTTGAATAAAAAGATTTTCTTTTCTATTAACTTATTTATCGCTGCGCTGTTGTAGTTTCAGTGTATAATATCTAATTTTAAAAGAGTTCTATTTTTATACTATGTTATATATTATAGAATTTTTCGTTATGGTCAAACTCTTACAGTCAAAGAAAAATAAGTATTACCGCCATCAAATTCAATTTGTTCGTGGGACAATATTTACTTGACTGATTTATTTACCACGAAATTCTTGGTAAACGTGCTGAAAAACCATGTTTCTCTAATGCGCTACAAATGTCTGAAGTGGTTGGAGCTATTCCAATAACTTGCAGCCACCCGAATAAACTCTGGTCAGTGTACGCGAATAAATTAGGACACGCATAACGCACACTTACATGCACTTGTATGTATTTCTTTGCAAAAAAATCAATGTCGCGATCGCGATGCTGGATTCTAAAATATATCGCGAGAAAAGTTTGCTATAGTATACATCATGTACTCATAACTGAGATCTTTGGGACTTTCAGATCCCGCGAACGAGCACAGGCATGAACCCGGCTCGAGCACTTGGCAGCGCCGTAATCCAGGGCGAGTTCCACGATCACTGGCTCTATTGGGTTGGACCGATCCTCGGTGGTGTCGCAGGCGCCCTCATCTACACTTACGCACTGGGACCTGCCAATGAACCCGGACTTCCGCAGGGTTCCTACGCAAACGTCGCTAGAGATGAGAAGGAGGTACGTTGATGACGAATCCAATATTGACACTTTCGCCATGATCGAAGCGATGTTCTTTCTATTTAGCTGCGGCGGTCCTTTATTTTATATATATATGGATGATCCCACGCGAATGGAAATGTTGCATTCTGTATCCAAAACATGTTTTTAAATTTTGAGAGACCTCTATGCAAATAATTACTATCAAGCCTCAAAGATACACCAAAAATGGATTTTTTTTTATTTTGTAGCTCTTATCTCTTTGAGCTGCAATTATTATCTTAGATCTACTAATATATATATATATATATTTATATCTATAAAATTAATATGTTATTTGTACAATACCATCAACAAATTAAAACGGGCCTGCCACTTTTCCTAATCCAATAGAAACATCAATGTTTCTTCTTATTATGATAAGAACCGATTTTAATTGTAATTACACGTTCAATACCACAAAAATTGTATTCATCATCGTTCAACATTTGTAAGACTTTTTTTGTAAATTTTTTGTACATTTGTATGAGTCATTAGTAATAAGTTTAATTTCTTCTGTTTGAATCGTAAGCAACATTGCTTGATTAATAGGATTGCACATTTTTCTTGTAGCTAATAAACATACAGTATTAGTTGGTAATTTTTGTAAATCTGTACACAATTCTTGCATATTCTTTGAATGATCATTACTTGTCAAATTAATTATTCTTTTTTTCAGTATATTTATATCAGACTCAGTCATAAAACCTAATCTAATTCGTAAAAGAATTTCTGAGTATGCTTTATCATTTTTTTTGTCTCATATTAATTGTTAATTTATCGTATTGGAATAGCACTACCATAAATTAAACGTAATCATTGATTCAATATACTTATAAAGAGTCTGATTTCGTTGGTATAGATCAAGTAGTGCAGTCTGTGCAGTATATACAGATACACACACGCGATGGTATGTGTGCATCATGTATAAAATGTGAGAAAGCAATATCATTATATAGGCAATAGTGGCAACTGGCAATACCCAACTACATTACACATGCCTTGCGTGCAGCCAACTTCACAGTCCTATCACTTTTCGGACTGAAGACGAATTTGATTTGAACATTTTCAGATTAGAAAATCGTTTATTATGCCATTGAACGTTTTTTTTACCAATATTTTTGTTGGAAATCTTAGTTTAGTATTTAGATATGCTAATAATTTAAAAAACTCAGGAACAATAATGATAATCATTATTTTCATTAAAATGAAAAATGCAAACATCAATATAGAAATAAATATGTCACGGGCACCGCAGTATCGTTTGCTTATCAAACTCGCCTGCGATCAGACATAGAAACATGTTTTGTACATAGAATGCAACATTTTCCCAAAGCTTCAGCGATTTTAAAATTTTTTAATTTTTCGTTCGCATGGAATCACCCATATATATATGCATGGCGGCATGTGTATGTTCTTGCATTCGATGGATGATTATATCTATAAGCTTTACTTGGGAGATCGATCGGTATGATTTCGAATAGATTTTTGGATCTTTTTATCTTGTGATATAAACTGTAGGATTTTACATCATTCTTTAAAATTACGTTTAATTGTGGCTTCGTCGGTGGCTGCTTTGAATGAGGTTAATAATAATTGTTGGAATTGGACTTATTATATGATTGTTTCCTTTTTAAACCCACAATGAATCTAAACTCTGATCTATGGGCTATGCGCGATTTGAAAGTATTATGCGTCCGCAATTACACGCGACTTGAATAAACGTTTTTAATAATAATAATACTCAATTTTGATATTCATTCGCAAATTATAAAAATGTAGTTTAACCATTTAAAGCATGTGACATGAATCGCATCGAATCAATAAATACTTGCATGTTAAGGGTGCCTTTTTTTATACAAATTTAATATGTAATACATGCAGCGAATTTTTTTAACGCTTACCTATATACTTAACGTTTTTGTCATTTTTATCCACCGCTGTTTCGATAAATTATTCGATTAATATATGTAATTTCAGAGACATTAAGAAGAATAGGAAGTATTTAATATAAGGAAATTAACGAATTAACAAAGCTTCACTTTTTGTGAAAAGATCTAAGTAAGTTATAAGTGCCGCTATCTTTCTAAAAACAATACATGTAGAGAACATGTTGTACATTGATTAGAATCTTCAAAAACATTCCAACTTTGACACAATATTTAGTAATTATTTTATTACAAACTACTTATACGCTCAGAGAATTTTTTTATCAATATATTATATCTAACATATATAATTCGTAACTTTTGTTGCTATTCAAATAGATCATTTTGTGCATAACATAAATAAGTACAGCAGTTGTGTTAGATGACAAATTCACAATGTATTCTACTTATTCAAAATTTATAAATTGCGGGGTAAAAATACATTGATGCAGTAGCTATATATAAAGATTTGGGATATTCATTTAGAACACGCGTATAACAAGTATTTATATTTATACGAATAGTTTATCACGTCAAATTAAAGTTACTTTAGTTTTTTGATACGAATACCAGTAATTAAAACATTCCAACTTGCATATATAGGATAATCCTGAAAAGATTACACTGCAAGCAGTTATTTTCCTGGTAACACTTCTTCAATGAACTCTTTCGAAACTTTTCCTTCTGAAATTGCGTGAACCGTTACAGAATATACACGGACGACTTCTCTTTCATTTACAAAAAATTCTCTGAGCGAAAAACAAAGTTCTGGAAAGAATAGCAAAGACTTTAAAAACACTAAACAAAACAGAATAACACAATAACGTAAAGCATGCATAAAAAAGGTCTGCATTGGTGGAACTGAAGCAGCGTAATATTGTGTTTGCCCCACAGCGGTTCGAGTACATAGACAGTGGACGGGGCGGACTATAAAAGAATCTCAGCCCCGAGGCGAGTGTCGTTGGGCTTATGTAGCGAACGAAAAATAATAATAGCGAGAGAGAGAGAGAGAGAGAGCGAAAATGCTTCTCAGAGAAAACAGAGCGCCACAAAGCTAATTAAGAGAGAACACATATATATACACACTGACACACTTGCACACACACGTGCCGTATAGCGATCGCACAGCAATTGTGCAATATACCGCGCGCATCCACACTGAGCGTCATCCATGTTCTTCTCCGTTATTTTGCAGCTTCACCGGCTTACGACCAGGAAGGGATCGCAGCCGGCCGCTTGATCGTCTTTTATTATTAACCAGCACGATGTGCACATTTGAAAAAAATCAACGATTCACGACCGATGCGCTTCGAGCGCATTCTATGAGGGAAAAAAAAAACTATGTCGGTTTTCCATCAGGACTAACATTTGGTACTTCCTTCTGTGTTCTCAAAACCTGTGAAATTATACACTTTTGTCGACATTGTAAATTTGACCGTCTGATGCGTATTCACTTCACGAAGAGAATTCTTGAAATTGCGACTAAAGTTATGTACCCGCACGAAATTTTATATATATATATATATATCTATAATTTATGCAAATGTTCATTTGCTTTTCTTCTAACGATTATGATGCGAGACATAAAATAGTACTTATAGACATTTGAAGTAATAATAGAACAAAGATTTTTTTTACAAATACTTTCTACCGATGATTTTTAAACCGACTATAAAATTTTATTGATATCAGATACTGCTTTGTCTTCCAGTTGAAATTACAAATAGAATTTATAAACGAAGAAAAAATAGAACCAGCTCTTTCTATATTTTGTCCTCACTTTGTAGTTCGCATTTAAGATATGATATATTACCATAACAAATGCTTGTAACATCTTTGTGCGAAGTTTTCTTGAAAAAATACTGTCGTTTGGCATATTAAAAAAAAAAGAAAAAAAAAAGACATTTATAGCTTGCCAATGATTATATCCTCCCATATAAATCATAAAGATTTTTTAAAAGTATTTTATACTAATTTATATCAATATGTACAAGTTTTATATAAAATGTTCGAATATGAAACGAACTTCACTAAGTATCAGAATGAAATTGTGAAATATGCTGAACTTATTTTATTTAATAGCCCATTAAAGCACGTTGATAGGCGCATCTATCATATTGTTCAAATAATATATTAACGATGTTAAAGTCTAAATTTCAAATATATTTACGTAAAAAATGGGATGTGAAATTCATATAATAATATTCACTATTATTTTACTTTAATGTAATGTTTAATATCATACGATCAATTTTATTAATTTATATGTAAGGCTCACTCGTATCTAGACTAGTTACTAATGTGCAAAATATAATTTGTGTAATTATTTATTATTTGTTTACTTTTAATTAAAAATACGCTTCCGGAGAGTTATATCTCAATATTAAGTTTTATTGTTTGATAGATGATATTAAAAAATGTAACAATCATCTTACATAATAAATTTTGTATATTTTATTTAAGTTACATTCTCATTATAAATTTCTATTTTTATTCTGTAGAAACCATTATTTAAATAATGTATTTGACTATGCAATTTGATAATCATTGTAATAAAAAATATTTCAAATTAATGGCATAAAATTTGATTTCAATACTATATATCATTATGCCATTGCTAGAAATGATTAAATGTTTTTACAAATATAAAAATGATCCATCATTACCTGCGTAAGGATTGCAAAATATGAAAGGATAATTGAAAATGCCATATTTCCGTACGTACACACCACACTTTGTATTCAATACAGAGCTTTGTAATCTTAATAGTGATCTTTTCACCATTATATTAAAATGTTTTTCATACATCATATTACACAAAAATTTATCATCGAAAAGAGACTCCATCATTTAATGTACATTAAGAATTCTTATTCTTTACATTGTAATTATACATCTCAATGTCATAATATTCTTTATTTTTTGATTTCCTTCAACGAAATAGTTTTCAATTATACATAAAATACGAAAAAATATAAAATAGAAAGTTATCTCTTCCCGATTGTCGAAAAAAAATCTACATTTTGTCAGTATTTGCAGCAAAGAAACTTCTCTTTATCAAGTCTTTTGACCTTCAAAAAAAATCCTTAAAAAAATATTGTTCTTTCATATTTACGGCACCTGTTCCTTCTTCCTTTAAAGACATAGCCGGACGAGCATAGTTGCGACGTTTACGGTTTCATACTTTTATTGCTCAATATTAAATATTTTTTACCACTCCGTGTGCGAAACATGACTTTTCATGCTTGTTTTCCGTGTGCGAAACATGCAATTATTGCAATTTTTCAGAAGTATTTTTAGCGTGCGCGAAGTATTTTCAGCGTGTGCGAAGTAAAATACTTCGGGCTCACTCTTACAAGATCGCAATAATTGTATGTTACGCGCAAGAAAAACAGGCACTCAAAGTCGTATTTCGCACACATCGTAGTAAAAAATATAGTTCTATACACGTGTGCGAAACAGGTGAGTCTCGCACGGGTGTTTTGTCACCCTCGCTTCGCTCGAGCGAGTTAGACCCGTGTCAGAATCATTGTATCAGAATCATCAAATGTACAATATTAAAAATACACAGAATGTTAAAATATTAAAAATTGAACTAAAAAAAGTATGAAACTGTAATCGTCGGTAACTATGCTCCTCCGGCTTCCCATTAAGAGGATGCCGGAGTCGCTTGTTTTACCGACATTTTTCAAACTTCCTAATTTAAGAAATTAATTAATTGACTTGAAACTTTAGGAAGTGATAGTCTAGAAATTTCCGACAAATAATTTTATATTATTTTAAAAAATAAAAAAAGCTGTTTCAAACAAATAATATTATATTTATGTAATTTATCGGTAATTTCTAGGCTGATCGTGCTTCATTTATAATGATTCTATCACCTAAAGTTTCAAGTCAATTCGTTAATAAGTCAAGTTGTTACAGACATAAGTTTGAAAAACCATGTGGGGATTTCGACGTTATAAGGTCAGGCAATTTAAATTTTAAGTGGCTCCGACGTCCCCTTAATAAAGCAGCAAATAAATCCCACCGTTAAAGGTCTAACATTGATTAGAACGGCGATAATGAAGATACAAATACCTTTGTTACATGAATGGAAACTGTATTTTAATACAGATCGCAAGAAGAAATATGATCCAGCGATCGTATATTAGAATCACTTCTAGAGCTCTTCTCCGTATTTGTTCCCAAATATCGTATTTTTTTACATTACTTTTTAAGCGTACATAAATATTCGTTACATTTGTAGTTATATACGTTTGGCTTCTTTTTTATTCTTTGCAAATTAAGTTAAAATGTGCTTACAATTACAATAGATGATAAACGTTTATATAAAATTCATTCTGAAAGGAATGGAAAGATATTTACAAGATTTCGCTGGATCGACTATTTCATCATGGATCCGCAGTATTATCTCAGCTGATTGCGACGTTATGTATGTTTGAGTCACATGAAATAGTATTTAATAGTTTTTTACAGAACTGAAAAAATTATCTTTTACTCGGAGGCATCGTTGTCCTCTAGAGTAATAATAATTAACACAAACCAGTAAACTGTTACTGGAATGCATGTAACCATTAAAAATGTATATACGTACGTGTTCGTATACCTCAGTTCGTAATTCAAGAGCCTTTGGCAAGCAGACTTAAAGAATTCACAGAGAAATAGAAAAAAAATCATACCGCATAAGGACTTGACAATAAAGTTGTAAGTTTTCGCTGAGAAAAATATAACAATTAATTTAAGGGGGTGCAAAATGTGCTACTTCACCGACGGTTTTTTTTATACATAAAATCGTTACTATAAGATATACAAGCATGCCGTCATGCTAGGCATACATGTATATCTACAGCACAGCTAAAAGAACTTGTTATTCAATCCTAACATGAAAAACGATCTGTCAAAACCGTGAACCAAATCTTAAAAATAAAACAATCGGTAGAATAGGTCCCCCTCCCCCCTTTCGAGAAACAAACTCGTGCAACGCAATTCTACCAAATATAATCTTGGCTTAGTCCATCATTCATGATTCAATTATTTTACAAAATGCTTGTTTTCACTTCCACCTGATCCTTCTAGCCTTCCATTTGCGAGAGTTTATCTTCTAAACTGTCTCTGCTATCCGTTGTCTCATTCAGGTTGATAGTTTCACTTGTAGAGGATAACTCAATAACGGATTCTTCGAGACTAGGCTGCTCTGTATGCTTGTCCACCTCCACTTCCATCACTGCGTCCGACGTTCCGAAAATATCATTCGTCTCGGAAAGCACCTGTGTACTTAAGGATGACAGACCAGATTCTGTCCTCTCAATAGTCTCTTCTGCGACATCCATTGGGTCGCCTTCTTCCGTATTCTCGAATTCTAATTTCACACCATCCTCTTCTGATTGCGTGACGACAATTTTAAGTGTAGGATCCTGATTCTCAATTCCATCTTCTACCATCTTAAAATAACAATAAATAAAAGATATGAACATCAACAATTCAGTCAATTGAATTTATTATTTGATTACAAAGCATTTCTTCTTATTTTCTTTTCAAATATTTTTAAACGACAATCTCTTTAATAAATAAACGATTTAAAGTAAATCAATTAAATTTCAAATATTTTACCTGTTCTTGGACTTGCTGTTCTTCTCCTGCGACGACTTCCTCTTGTTCAATAGGTTCTTCCATCATCGTTGCCGTCGATTCCTCTAACCTTTGTACCTCTTGTTCTGTGGCTTCCTCAGCTATTTCCGCGTAAGCTTTATGCGATGGCGTCTGATCAATCGTCGTTATTTGTGTCAAATTATTCAGAACATTCTCTTGCATTTTGACAACCGAGTCCGTCGAGTCAAGTATATTGCACAGCTCTCTACTCATCTCGTCGACGTCTGGCGTATTTTCTTCAGATTTTATGATAATGATCTTTGCGTCCTCTATGGATCTTGAGGGACTTGCTGCCGTAGTCGAGGTCTGCGACGATTCCTCTTCTTTATGCAACTCCTTGGGACTGGCGATTGAGATAATAGCAGCGTCTTCATCAGCGTCATCTTTATCTTTCGCTGTGCAGCTGTCGTCATTGTATTCCCTTTCTTCATCGTAAATGCTCTTATTACGCTTGACGAAGACACGTTTGAGAGGCAGTTGCTGCTCGTCTTCGGATTCGTCGTGACGGTCGGGTATCATCTCATCGCACGCATCGTACTCTTGATGCTTACGCGCTTCTAATTCCTCGATTTTGAGGCGCTGCTGCTCCACCGTCTTCTGCAATTGCTCGACTACTTTGTTCTGAATCTCGCGATCATCTTTCAAGATTATCTGAAAAACAACGTAATAAAATCAGTTATAAATAAAGCCAAATTCTTTCGGAGTGGATTTATGAACTAAAAGTTCAACTCACTTGTTTTTGGGGTTGCTGTTGCTGCTGCTGTTGCTGCTGCTGATAATGCTGCTGCTGCTGTTGTGGAATATGCTCGACCCTCTGCACCTGAGTAACAATTTTGGGCGTCCCTATGATACTGCTCGCCTTCGCTATATCCTCACCACTTTCGGCTAATCTAATGATGCGTTTCGCATCGGCCGATT
This sequence comes from Megastigmus stigmatizans, assembly GCA_900490015.1. Classification (NCBI taxonomy): domain Eukaryota; kingdom Metazoa; phylum Arthropoda; class Insecta; order Hymenoptera; family Megastigmidae; genus Megastigmus; species Megastigmus stigmatizans. Next base: position 6,136 of record UELV01147732.1, on the reverse strand, counting down.
GCAGCATCTGCTCGATGTTTTGACCCTTGTCCAATGGTTTCTTTACAACGACACGCTTGACTACATTACCAGTGGGTAATTTCGCCAGTTCGGCAGGGTCTATGATGCTTCCATCAGGATTCATGATTACCTCACGCGTTGTGTCGCCCTGGCGAATGATTCTGCGCACAATTACTCTCTTGGTGACCTTGATATAAGAAAATAGTTGATAAGTACATAGTAATTAGAATTTTAAAATGTCTTAATGTTTTATAAATAAAGTACAAGAATGCAAACGATAATTGTACCTTAGGGCCCGATGTTGAGGGAGATGACGAAGCTGCTGCTGCGGAAGCAGCAGCTTCAGCAACTAGTTCCTTGACCGGAGTCGATGAGAGAGACGTAGAAGCATCTCCGCTGCCAATTGGTTTCCTCATTACAATCCTCTTAATGACCTTGACGGTGTTGACGTTTTTAGGAGTGATGGAGGTAAGTGGTGGATCCAGTTTCTCTTCTTTAATTATGGTTGGAATCATAATTGGTTGAGAAGCTTGTCTTTGAATCGGCTGAGGAGACTCTTTACTTTGTTCTGGACCTGTAAATGAAATTCAAGATCTTAGTTTGTCATTCAAATTTTAGTAAAATTATTATTATTAGATTATAGTAAAAGCAAGTAAATGAATGATTTCGATATGAGGAAGAAATTATGATTTATAAACATTTTTTTATACTTTACTAAAACAGTAACGGAGTAACGTTTTTAGATAAAAACTGACGGTAACAGTATACAGAAAAATGTACCTTGATGTTTGAGTGGTATCTTATGCTCTTTAAACACGGAGGCAACAATCTTCTGCACCTGCACTTCAGTCTCATCGACCCTACCTTTTGGAGTAGTAGGCTGTGGTGACTGCACATCATCTTGAATAATTTGCTTTGAATTCACCACCTGCGGACTAGTGCCAGTCTTGGTCTTCCCTTCTGGTGTCTGTTCACCTCTACGGGTAATCGGCATAAGCGTCTTGATCGTCTTCTTCATAACGTTCCCATCTTTACCCCTAACATAAACTACATGCTCCTTCTTATCATCTTTCTCCATTTGGTCCTCCTCACTGTCAGCCTTTGAGGCCTTTGGCTGAGACTGAGATTGAGCCTTTTGCAATTTCTTTGCGTACAGGTAGGATGAAGGTGGCTCGTAGTCATCGTCGCCGTCCGAATATTGATCCTCTTCTTCGTCCTCTTCCTCACTCTCAGTTTCTTGCATTTTATCCTTATTGTCAGGTGGCAAGCCATCTGGACCCATTTTTTCACCTGCCTCGATGTGCTGCTTAATGTGCGTTACGTAGTCAGCTCTATTGCGACATGATTCCTGGCAAACATCGCAAGTCAGACCCATCCCGGTACGCTTGATGTGTGTAAACTGATGAACCTCAAGGCTCTCTTTGCGTTTGAAGGCTTTGCCGCAGTCCTCGCACTGGTGTGGCTTCTCCACGGAGTGACTACGCATATGACGGGTGAGATGGTGAGAGAGCAAGAAAGTACGTGGACAAAGCTTGCAGACGTACGGGCGATGTCCAGCATGAGTAGTCAAGTGACGGGCGAGCTTTGTGTTAGTGCGGAAAGCTTCCTTGCAATACTCGCAGACGAAGGACTTGTCCTCGTTATGAAGCATTTCATGTCGCTCCAGACCTGATTTTCATACACGGATAATCGATAAGTTAATTGATTGTTTTTTGGTTAGTTAAAATTATTAGAAATTTAAACATACCATGTTTGTAGGTGAAACGTTTGTTGCAGATATTACATTGGAAGGGCTTGACAGCCTTATGCACAGCCTCTTCGTGTTTCTCTAACTCCTCGGGAGTAAAGAATTCTCTGTCACAGTGTGGACAGCCATATCTCAGTTCCTCTCTGTGAACTTTCTCGTGTCTTTGAAGCAGATTAGCTCTAGAGAACTGTTTCTGGCAAATCTGGCAGGAGAAAGGCTTTTCCTCAGAGTGTGTGGACATGTGTTTGGTCAAATCATACTTGGAAAAGAACATGCGGTCACACTCGGTGCACTTGTAGTCACGATCACGATGTGCACGTTGGATGTGCAGCTGCAAAGACTGGAGAAGCGGGAAGGTGCGATCGCACTGATTGCAGGCGTGTACGCGAATTTCACCAGGCTCCAGTTTTGCCTCGTCCTTCATGTCGTTGGACTCATTTTCACCCTCACTTACGACATCTTGTTCTTCATCGTACAGATCCTTCTCGCGCTGTTCACGTTGTTCACGCTGTTCACGCTGTTCACGCTGTTCACGCTGTTCACGCTCTACGCGCTGCTGCTTCTCTGCACGAGTTTCAGTTTGGCGCTGACCTATGTATTTCAGAAAGATGTGATTATACAACTTTGCTTCTATCTAATAAATTGATAAGATTCGTAATATTTGATCGATTTATCGTTTACATTAATGTAATAAAGTGAACCATCTTTGTGTTAATATTGTTATAAAAAAGATGAACTCTAATCTTAATTAATTTTATTTTCTTACCAGGATGAGTTACTTCTCGGCGTTCCCTTTCTCTGTCACCATTGTGATCCAATCTAGCTTTCTTGGTCTGATCATTTCCTGACCTAGAATCTATAGTCCTTTTGTTGCTTCCTTCTGGTGGATCATTTATTATGGGGGGAAATGCTCTTGGAAGAACTCCTGATATTGGATAGGCACGCAGTGCTTCATCTGCCTTTTTGCATTGCTGCTTAAACTTGTAACATCGATCCAGATTCCAGCGACACATTGTGCAAATCATTTGAGGCATTCCATCTGCAGAGTATACCTTTAATAAAAAAGATTTTTTACTTAATTTTTTTCTAGGTTTATATTTGTTTATAAAAAAATGTAAAATGTATTAAAAAGATTTAAAAACCAAAATAAGACCATTTAAAAAAAAATTCCAGTTATATTTTAATAATATTAAAATTAAATATAGAAATTAAATATCCATAATTTATATTATAAAAAAGTTCCTTATCCAAATAGATTTTTTGACTACTTCAACTGTTAATTTAAAAATTATATATCATTATTAATATTTATTATATTACTCATACAATAATATAGGAAGAAGTCAATATTTTACTCAATAGATATTATAGATACCTTCTTTATCACGTGAACTATTAATTTTACTTATTACATATTTTATTTCAAGCATTTTGCAAATGAAAAAACAAAGTCTAAGCAAAACTTGAAAATGTGCGCATATTTTTAAGTTTTATTAAAATCAATATTGTCAAATCGGTTGTTACATACTTACTGTTTATAATAAAAATATTGATTTCCATCAAAAGGTAAATTAAACAATCAGCAAATAATTGTATAAAAAAGATATCAAACATATTCACGTAGGAAATTTAAATTATGATCAAAGTAAGTAAATTATTAGGTATATTTTTAATTTATTATAAAATTGATTAACCAACCAATTTGTAAGCTGAACTAAATACTGCAGATAATACTGATAAAAAGAAAATACCTATAAATTCTCTGATAATTTACGTAAATTTTGTAAGGTATCTATTAACGATTTCTCTTTAAACTGGAGTATTTAAACAAATAATGAATTTTAATTACAAAAAATATTTTTTTTAAGTATTCAGCATCAAAACTTGTTCTTCAAATATCATTTAATTGTGCATTACTTATCAACGACTTTATTTTTGTCTAACTGAAGTAAATAAACCCCCATACGTTTTTTCTAATGAATTAATAACAAACATTGTACAAAAAATATTGCTAAAAAATATGTACCTCAAATAATTGCCCTAAAACTATATGATAAATGTATAATAAATGTATCCACGATTAGAGTAAAAGAATGCTACCCTGAGACTTTCTAAAAATCAAAAAAATCTCCAAGTAAGTAAATAAAAAGTAAGCGCAGATCCAAAAGACGAAGTGCAGCAGAGGGTGGACTAGGCTAAGTTGATCCGTGAAATTACCTCGATGGCGACGCAGGACATGATTTGAAGACTGAGCGGCACCTGCAAGGGTCTGCTCAGCTCCCGGTCATAGATAAAATTCAGCGGCTCGTTCTCCGTCAGGCAGAATCTGCAAACGCGCCTTGAGCGCAGTGGCGCCGGTCTGTTCTCCATTTTTTATTCTTTTTTTTCGTACAATCTCTCCTTCAGCTACACAGGCCTGTTACAGCACCGAGAAGCACTAGAGCACGCAAGCTGGCCGTAGAACCGGAGAACTTGGCGCCTCGCGAACGACGCCGAGCGTCGGTAATAATGGAGGCACAAAGTTGCTAAGTGAAAGAGAGAGAGGGAGAGATAGAGTGAGACAGAGAGAGAGCTGAGAGAATGAGAGAGAAGGAGAGGAAGAAGATATAGAGCAAGGAAAGGAGGACAAAATAACGAGGACGTCTTCGACTGGAATCACTTCTGGACGAGGAGGATCGGTCGTGTGCCGCACAGTCCGTATATCAGCACTCAGCAGTCCGGTGCAGATGCTTCCCTGCAATCACCTGTGCTCCCGCAAAAATCAGCACACCGACAGCCGCCTCTCCTGGCGCCTTTTCTCCCGCAACTCTCGTCTCCCAGGGAGGCTCGCTCTCTCACGGCGAACTCAGCTGGTGCGCGCCGCTGGCTCTCGTCTCTTGGATTATATTCGCTGCTCCAACCAAAGGCACACGAGACACACACGAAACCGACGACGACGCGCCGCGCGGACACTCGGTTATTTCGCTAACTCAGCAGCACGGCTTTTCAGAGAGCAGCGGGGGCTGCGCCGCCGGGATGATATTCTCCACCGTACGTTTGGCGCTTTCGATTGACCGCTCGAGGTTTTGCTCGTTCGCTCTCTTTCTTGGCCGACATTCGATGACGACGCGACTGCAGCGATACTAGCTCGGGTAGTGATCGTTGCAGCGCCGCGTCGACGCCTCCTATCCCACGCCTAAAAACGGTATACTTGCTCCGATGGTAAGGCTGCTGCTGCGGGCCAATGCAGCTTATGCATTACAAATTTAGTGCGCGGGGCGTGGGGGCGCAGGCCGCAAGCGTGACTCCGAGTGTGGCGCTGGCACCGCTGGCTTTCTATAATTGTGCCGAGGGAGCTTAAGGACGCTCACTGGAGATGGGGACACTCGGGGTTATACTATAGCCAACGAAGATAGACCCTAATAGAAGCACAGCCTCCTATGCAAAAGTGAAGCTATCCCAGCGCAGTTATTACTCCATAAGGCAGGTGCCGCGCCAAGCAAACTCCCGTATTAGAGAGCGTGCTTAACCTGACGGGCCCGGGTTCGCGCCCGACACCAGGCAATTTTTATTTTACTATTTTTTACTTTTTATATTTCAATATATTTTTTTTTGACAATTTCTTTGTACTTGTTAATTATTTTTGAAATAAATTTATCCCTACAGAAGCACCAAAATAAAGAAAAATATGTTTTAAATTAAGTATACAATCTTTAATGTTCATTGCTAGTTTTTATTTAATTAAATCTAAGAACAGGCCAAAAATTGAATAAAATAATTGAACGAAAATGTGTAATTTGAATTTAAATAAATATTTGAAATTACAATTTCGCGTATATATGCAGCTACTATATAAAGGAACATGCACGGTGGAGTAAAATATCTACCCTATCTACGTATCTTTATTTAATTATTTAATTAATATACTTATTTATTATACTTTTCACTACAGCATTATTTAAATCCAAAACAAAAAGAGCCCCGCAAAAAATTATTTGAGCGCAGTGCCTTAGTTCACACGACCAACGTACGATATACAATGATATAGATTCAAATTCGCAATCGTTTATCGACCCGACAGGCATAGAATTAGCTTGAATATATACTTCTTAATCTATTTAATTTATTTCTAGCTTGTTATACATTTACCTTATATTATTACAGTGATCATAGAAACGTTAATATTTACTTACCATCATTTTAATTGGTCTTAGGGCATATGCATAAAATTGACATATAAGTGGTGCAGATTGATAGTATATTTACATAGAGTAAATAAAATCACTGATAACATTTTTCTATTTGTTTTGGACTTAAATAATGCTATAGTGGAAAGTATAATAAATAAGTATATTAATTAAATAATTAAATAAAGATACGTAGATAGGGCTACAGATATTTTACTCCACC
>UELV01147572.1:0-13116 GCA_900490015.1 Megastigmus stigmatizans | reverse complement strand
TTTTTTCAAACTTTTTTTTAGTTGAAAAAAGGTCTTGAAAAAGATGTTGAAAATTCGGGGTCTTGGTCGTTAATGGGTTAAACCAAGATTACCGAGTTGTTATAATATAGCAATATCAATGGCGATGACGAGCTCATACGTTCGTAAGTCATTTATGCCGTGGATTATAAATGAATGATAGATCTTCATTTCTGATCGAAAAAATTTAAAAAATAGTATAGATTATGCATAAACAATATCGCATTGAAAGCATATTTTAAGCTTTAAAAATTTTAAATTTATAAAATAAATTATATATAATATAAAATCTCTAATACAAATATAGATCTTTTTCGAACCGTAGTTACAAACGAGAGCTTGAAAAAGTACTAGCAATATTACTGCACGTAGGAGAAAATCAGATTTATACTCGATCGCGCGAAGAATCGTGATATCGATGACTCATCATAACCCGGTGCAAGTACTTGGACGAGGAAAGATGTAAGGATGATCCGGAAACGAACTCGACATCAATTGACCAACTACTATATATTACGTTCCTGCAAGCGCAGATATCCACGCCAGTCGTTATCGTTAGACAATTATATTACAAGGCAAGAATATATGATTATTGGCTTGAATACACTCTCATTAGATGCCTATCGTGCCATTTGAAAAAAAGAAGAAAAGTCCATTTCTCTATCGTGCATGTATTTTATTTATTTACGCGCGATGATTCACTATAGTGGCGCGTATAATATCCAGTGTAACATCCAGATGAGTCATATCGCGGCGTTTGAATGCCTGTTTTTATAGCTGTGACGTCTCTGTATAGGTAAGTAATAAGCACGGAGTAAAGTGTAAGGCGATGCCCGCTGAATTATTTCAGTAATGAGAAAATGAGTTTTCCAGGGACTGACTAGGAGCGCTAACCGGGGCTCCGGGAAGGAATTACCATAAAGTTTCTAAATAGAATTAGTCGGCCGATGAAGAGTTCGCACACACGTGCAAAATATATTTTCATATTTTCTTAAATGCCAGTTTGATTTCTCACGCGGCTCTGAAATAGTTTGCTTCGTCGATTACAAAAATTGTGCTCGGCCGGTCACTAATTTCTACAAGCTGCATGCGTCGTAAAAGCACTGAAATCAAACATGCATAGCTCTCGCGACTACGTAAGTCACTTATCCAATCGGGTAACCGAGAGCGATACACGCGTTACCCGTCACTCTCGCCTAACTATACCTTCACCCTGCAGTCAAAGATACACCCGACGAAACCTTCATCTCAAAGCGCATCATCGAGCGAAATCGGCCACCTACAAAAAAGAAACAAACGAAGAAGCTCGTCCCTTTCCAGGCCATCGCGACTACATCTATACGAACCGCGATCGTAAATTATGCCACCGAAAAAGCATCAGCTCTGCTGCACAACGAAGTGGGGGCCGTAAACGCCGCATCTCCCGTAAATCAAGTAGCTCGTCCATCCTCTACTATATACATATATACATATATATATATATATATATATATACACACACACAAGCATTGATCGAGAAACACGCGTTTATAATCGAGTAATGCACAAAAAGAGATTTGGGCTTCTCCCGCGCAATCTTAGCCGCGCGTGTGCCTGTATTGTATAGCAGGGATTTAAAAGTATATGTATAACGCGCGACACACTCGTTCGGTCCCCTTATACATTCGGTATTGTATAGGGTATACGGCGTGAGTTTCCAAGCGTGATGGACGATTTTTTTTTCCATGGAAATCGGGTTCTATGCGCGCGCGGTGAGGTTGGCACTTTCGATGGAAAAATTTTCGTGCGCCCCTTGTATATATCGATTTTTATTTCTTCCTTTTGTAGAAATGTGTATATGCAGGGGTGCGTTTTCTAATATAAGATATGCGTATAAGAATGTTGTGATTTTTACGGGGTAGATCGAATGTGTGATGATAACAAGTGATCGAGGCGACTCGGTATAATTTATATGTTTTTTTCGGATTATTAGACGCGGCGCGCGAGTTCCTTTACAGTTGGGCAGTTAATTTACAGCTGTAAAGTTTCTCTGACAGCTTTACGCGCCCATGAATCAGTTGTAACCGCTTACTTTCGTTTCTAAAGCGACTATATACACTTGGAATAATTAAAAATTCTGCCCTACATGCATCAAACCTTTTGTATTTGTATACAATATCGAACTTCAAACTACATACTTGTAAATAATCTTATGTATTTTCGCAATATTACACCACATATTTTACGTATTGCTGTTATAAAATCTGCATAGGTATATGTATGTGCAGAAATAGCATTTGAAAAGATGTTCGCACATCGATCAAAGGGACAACTGCATACGATCTCGCAGCGTCTTCTTTCTCCAGGCAGGCCTTCCAGGACAAGAGAGAGAAGAAAAAAAAAGAAACGTCGCTCGCAGCTTCCTAAACCTCTCGATCAAGGATCGCTCGAATACAATGGCAAAACAAAACTCCTTTACAGGAACTTCGGAAACTATATTATACATTATATACCTCGCCCTCGCTAGGCGTTTCAGAAAAACGTCGTCGTCGTCGCGTGTGCACGCGTGCGTAAGCTCTTAGTATATATATACAGCAGTCGTCTCTCTCTCTCTCTCTCTCTCTCTCTCTGTGCATTATAAGCGATCGCATCGGGGTTGACAATGCCCAACGAAACCAACCACTCTCTCTCTCTCTTTTCCTTTTTACGAGGAGGGAAACAGCTGTTGTCCGACACGAACTCGGAGGGATGCATATAAGTATATATATATATAAGTATAGTACATGCGAGCGGTGGAGGCTCGACGAGTGAGAGGGAAAAAAAAGAGGTTACCACCTGGCGTACCTGGAGAGCTTATATATGCCGTTTATACCTGAAACCGGCCAAGTATACACACACACACACACACACACACTTTTTCTCTCTGTCCCGGCTTGTCTATATACCTGGGGGGCCATAGCAGCAGCGGCAGCAGCAGTTCGGCTCGTCTTTTGTGCATCGTGCTTACCACTGCTAACTCGAGGAGAAAGAGAGGGAGAGAGAGAGAAAGAAAAAGCGAGGAATTTTCGACGTGCCGTAGCCCAGCTATTATCAGCGGAGAGAAAGAGAGAACGCGTATATAGTATAGTATGTATACGACTGCCGCCAAGGCCCATGCCTGTGCAGAAAGAAACGCTTATATATATATATACTTGTCGTCGCTATACGTACAAGAAACTCTTTTCAGAATTATTCTTCGGAAACGATCGTGGGTCCGTTATTGTGCTTGTTCTATATGTATTGCTGCCTCACATTCGTTTGTGTATTATATACATATATATATATAGGTATGATGTGTAAGACCAGAAAAGCAAGTTCGACTAGGCCGGGTTTTCGAGTGCATGGCGGATTGATTTTGGAGAAGAAACTTTATGCACATATATAAATGTATAGGATGTTCAACTGCACTTGAGCAAAATCGTTTTATTTTTACAAAATAACATAACAGTGAAATTAATTAGTAAAAGATTTGTTTTTCAATTTCATGGCTTTGGCGTTACGGAAGCAAACACAATTGTTAATGCAAATTTCATTTAAGAACGTTGGCGAGGATTACCGCGCCTTTCTAATTATACTGTAATAATAACAAATGTTTGTGCTTGCATCGTGTAAAAACTATTATACATGAATCGCAAAAGCAAACATATGCCGAAGAGAATATTTATAGCGTAAAATTTGATAATCAAGCTATACTTATATAATTTAGGAAAAGACGGGAAGGAACTTTAGGAGAACGTTTTTCCTGTTTAGTACCGATTTTTATGTGAGTCGTTAGTACTGCTGGTCGCTGAGCTACGGAGGCTGAGGATGAATTTGTGCATTATAAACTCGGAATTTAGGACTTAATGGGACCGACCTACAGGTACTCATTCTCTAAAGTTACAGTCAAATCCAAGTCCCAGACTCTATCAATCTTCACAAAATATGTATATACGAGTATATAACCCGCAAATATAATCGAAAAACAGTGCAAAATCTATATTCGATATAAAAAAATCCATCGGTCATGAAAACTCGATTCTCCATATACTTTTCAATTTTCAGCAAAGCATCTCGATATGGTGCAGCTCCAGACAGCGATATACAATACTCGGTCGCGCTTCTTTCACCGCTAAAAAATCCTTTATTCCCACAGGGCGCGCAGAAACTGGTATATATAATGCTACACAGACTCTTGCGTCAGCAGCCATTCAAAGTCAGGTTGCCAGATTAACCCCATATAGTCTCCCCTCGCACACACACACACACACAAATGCACGCGTTTCCTTCGAGTTGCAGCGCAGCCTTTCTCGTTCCCTATATCCATACGGTAACCGAGTCCGCGCAGTTCTTCACCTCGTGTGCAGTGTATATAACGATAGTCCAAAGAGCCTTCGGGGCAACATCTCAGCGCGCGGCAACAGCCGCAAATCGCACGCGCGCAGCTTCTCTCCGAAGATGAGGAAGAAAAAAAAATACACATCCTCTATGCACCGAATTAGCTCGGCCGAGTTTTTACAATGCGACGCGTTGGTCCTTTCTCTCTTTTTCTTTCTTTTCTTTCCCCGCTCTCTCTCTCTCTCTCTCTCTCTCTCTCTCGCTCTCTCTTCTTATATATGTATCCTACCATTCTTTGTTCCTTCTCTTTAATGTTTCTTTTGCGAACCGCACGTTCGATGCAGTCCCGAATGCGTGTGGGATTATTCTGTTTGCTCTGCATAACGCTTTGCGGGAGTAGATCTGCCTGCTGTTGCAGCTTCTCTCGGTTTTCATGCAAATCACGGATTATATGCTTTACGTTTTTTGGACCACTGCCGATGCTTGGGTCAAAGAGTTCCTCTTCTTCTCCTTTTTTTTTGGTCACTGCATCAAATAGGAAATGTTGGGAAAATATTTCGTGTGCAAGATTTGTGATATTGGATTATGTCTTTGCGCTTCCGCCGGATTTTATATGTAGTGATCAAATGCACATCTTCTTAAACGAATGTTGTTATAAATATTATTATGTTTCAAAGAAAATGAAAGTAAAATATTCTTTAAAAGCTTGAATTAAAAATTTATTGATTAATTAATTTGAATACAAAGGGAGGAAGCAAAACTAATTATGTTCACCAAAAATCGTTTAATATTATTTTATAATACCTTTTAAATTCTTAATCAGAATTTTTCATACAATCGAAGGCGCCTAACTTTTAATGCACAATAGATATAATATGGGATGCGCCAGCTGATCGTTTGATGCCCTCCTCAACATGTTCACGGTTAATCTTGCGAGCTCCGTTTCCGCTTTTGCTTCTTTTACCCAAGTTCACATATAGATATATGCAGCGCATCCACGGGGTTATAATATATCCTCGAGCATTGTGATGCAAATGGTCGAGGCGATTTTGAAAAACGAGGGTATGATGTACGTGAGGCTGTTCTGCGGGAAGGGTTTGCTTTTTTTCCCTTCCTCTCTTTCTCTCGCTCTCTTATATATGCGCGCGTGCGGCGAGAGAATCACGAGATATATTAGGGGAAAATATTTTGTGCGTGAGAAATGCAATCCCGAGTGGAGGCGGCGTTCTAATTTTTCGTGAGACGATGAATGAGGCTTTTGCTATTGCTCGGAGTTCATAATTTAAGATTCTGCGTTATACCGTGTAACGTTGGTTGTAAATCAAACTGTCGTTTTTTACCGGATCACGTGTGAATGTTTTACTATATTGTATTGCTCACACAATAGTAAAACTTTAATTATTGTGCAGTATTACTAAAGTATTTAATAGAAACGTTGATTAATTAGGATATATAAGTAATATAGTCAAGTCCATTCTACTGGTAGAAAATTGACGGGGTGAAACAATACGCATTCAATATGTTCTATACGGTGAACTATATTATTCAGTTTTGAGCCAGCTTTCGATTATACAGTGTGATAGTCTTCATATACGGATCCCCAAAGATAGAAATGATAGTGAAAATTTAATGTACTCGAGAAAACTGGCTAAAAACTGGCTAAAAACTGGCTTGAAACTCTTTAACATTTCTACCATGGGATCCATCGGTCCACCAAAATTTCCCTGCACATAGCTAAAGCAATAACGAGGATTTTACCATCAAACTCCCCAAGACGCGCGCTAAAACCCGAAAGTCAGTCGAGCGCGCGCAGCAGCAGCCGCACATCGCCGAGGATGACTCATGGTATTCCACTATATATAATACAGCTCGGAATTCCCTCAGGTAGATATTTACACCCGTGGCGGCGGCAGTGAACTAAAAGGGGGTTAAACTCGTCCGCCTTGGCTCTGACACGACGAGTGTCGCCCCTGCGCACCGCAAATACACCGTTATACAACTCTCTCCCGCGCCTCCAGTGTGTATATGTATATACAGATGGAAATTCAACGAATCGCCAGCATAGCTATGCGCTTCTCTCGTATACATGCGCCCGGGTCTCCCATTCCCTTCGACTCTGTCGCGCGCGGGCAACTGCCGCGCAGCTATATCTAGTCGGACGAATTTCCTTCCGAGCGCCTCGACCGACCGACCGAGAACACCGCGTCCCAACGATATAGACACCTACAACTTCGGTGTGTAGTGTATACCTTGTGCGAATGTGTATGCCGAGGTGTATGCAGTTGTAGAGAGAGAGAGAGAGTCGCTCGCAATTTGTCCGTTTCCTTTCCGCCAGAATCGCTCGTTTCCTCTCTCTCTCTCTCTCTCTCTCTCTTGTTCCCTTGTACATTATGTATAGTATACATATTGAACAGCTGCTGTTCGAGAGAACTAAAAAAGACAGAGAGAAAGTATATTGTCGACGCCTCGCATTGTTCCGATTGGATTTACGGCATTTTTCTTGCCTAACTGCCACTTTCTTCCAAGACTCTTTTTTTTCGATTTTTATGTAACTGTTATGTATATGCTAAAATTTTTTCGAAAGTTTTTCTTCGAGGTGTACGAGTGACATTGTCCCACTGGGATGGGTAATCCAATTGAAATCGGTCTCGTAATTATGGCATCTGTTTCGTAACAGATTATATAGTTGCAATAAGTTTACATTTTACAAATAATATGGAGTTTTCATGCCATGAGTAGAAAATAAAATATATTTCCATTATTACAAGCAATGTTCTCTATCAAATGTCCAATTAATGCCTGCAGTACTTTATTTAAAATAAATTATTAATTTCTCATATAATTTGTACTAAATTGAATTGTAAGCATTATGGATTCGTTTTAAAAATAGTACAGAATTTATAAAAATATACCTAACTTTTTATAGAAAGAATATTGCGTATATGTGCAACTAAATACTTAAGACTTTGGAAAAGTATGAAATAAGTAAAATTTATTCTTTTGTGAAAAATGGCAATGGTAAACCAAATTATGATTAGTACGCTAACAGACGCCATTTTTTCTCCAAGTTTTAAGTATCGCGTTAAACCGTAGCTCAAAAATGAAGGAGTATGACAAACTCGTGCTCTATTGCTTAAAGTTTATCAAAATTTAGAAAGTACAGCCTCTAAATATTATTGACAAATTCTAAATAAATAATATTCTTCCTAATTTTATACAATACCAAAGAAAATCAGTCAATCTAAAGTCTAAGTTCAGATTCGTTTCTGATTGACTTCATATTAAATAATTTATTATTTTATTTTATTTGTAATATTTATTCAAAGAAAAACGATTTCGTTCTTATAACTTTGGCTTTTAATTACAAAGATTTTTAATGCAAATCACCGTTTCTCGAATCTTTAATATCTCACATATCCTTAATAACAATATTTTTTCAAAAAACAAAATAAAGTTAAACATTCGTATATGTGATGTTCAAATACACATGAAATAACATTTTATGAGAATTTAGATAAATCTATTGAGATATCAATACAAATAAAGGTATGAATTTTTATTTGTGCAATTCTATATCAATTGCTTATTTGTACTCCCAGAGTTTTATCCCCTAATCTTGTTTATGCAATTTATATCAATGTTTTGTTTCCTTTTTAAACATTATAGTATCTTGGACGAAGAAATTTCATTTTTATGTATTTGTGGAAATTAAAATTTAAATAAAAAACAATATAAATGATAATTTAATTCAAATTTTTATTAAATTCACGTATATGTAACTACAACTAACAGAAATTAAAGTTCTTGTAACTAAGTCTAGCTCAGAAATAATTTTGGTTAACGAAAATAGTAATTATCAAAATAAATTTAGTCCATTTACAAAAATATTTTTGATCAAAACTTTTTACTAAAGTTCAAATGTTAAAATATACTAATTTACTTCCTTTCTGCTTGCACAGCGACATTATTATGTGACGTCTAGTCACAATGTAATGAAAACTTACTCATTGTACAAGTTTTATTTAAATACATATAAATTGTATATTGAACACAATATAAACTAATAACATTCTAACAGTCACTGATTAAATAAATGAAATTGGCTTAATTCATTTAATATTTACGTACAAAGTGTTAAGAATCTTGTACAAGTAATAAATATATCTTTTGATTCTCAGTCTCTGCACATGTCGTAAATAAATAGATATCAAATTCTTTTTTTTTTATGTCTCGCAATTGCTTTTCCATTAGGTATGAAAACCAGAGCTCCTAACATTATTTACAATAATTATACTAATAATCTCATACATTTGCTTCTATTGTTTGTACAACGTAGTTTGTTAAGGTGTAGGAATGAATTGCATGATGGGCTTTGAGGGAAGGATTTCATGAACTTGAACGTTTCCTACCTCTCCTAAAATCTTGTTTCTCTTTGTTCTTTTAGAAAACGTTTATTACAAAGACGATTAACATGATTTTATAACGCACTTAACATCTAATAGGAGGAAGAGGGAGAAACATTGATGGTGTGAGCAAGTGAGCGGCGAAGAATTAACCTAAATTCACGCGTATATAGAACGAAGCGCTTCTTGTAATTTTTTCCTCGCTATGGATACTCGCTCTTCTTGTCGTTTGATATCTTCATCTGCTATTGATACAGCCTACAAGAAAACAAGCATTAGTAACAAACTTTAAAAAATTTCTTTATACTAAAAGTTTTAAAAAATATCATAAAATTTGAGTATTGATTATTCATACTTTTAAAAAATACTGCAAATATTAACAAAAAAATAAAATAAATAATAGAAATTTATAACAATATTTTAGTACCACTATTAAAAAATAAAGTTGAAAAAAATTAAAGTACATTTGTAGAAAAATTTTAAATAAATATTGTATCTTAATAAAATATCAAGTAAAATCTAAATCCAAACTTCAAAAGAATTAATATACAATTGAAAATTAGTAGTCTATAGTGTTTAATTACCAGAAATTAGCATTTTTTAATTCTATAGAATAACAAAATTTATGAAGTTTGAATGAAATTCCGCTCTTAATGACAATACCTGAACAAGTGGCTGGTCAGGATTCAAATAGACACCAGGGTTCTTTTCAAGTGAGGATTTGGCTCCTGTTTGTCCAGTAACAGCTTGTGTTGACACATGCAATGCCGTCGCAACACTTTGTAACAGTGTTTCCTCGGTAATATATGGTCCAACTGGTCTTAATGATTTAGGAAGATCCATACCATCAAATTCGTAGCCATCAGGATCACAAGCCCTCAGACCCTCTAGGCGCTTTTCCCAAAATAGCTGTAAAAAGATGAAGAATAAGTGTTGCTAATCTCATATTTTTAGGTTCCGCAAAAAAATTAATTAATGATTTATTTGCAATGATAAATAAGCATTTAAGGGTTCAGCACACTTGTGAAGTAATTTTTGAAATCGAATAAAGGTAACTGATAATTTTAAGATAATATAGTACAAGCTTTAGAAAAATAATAATTTTTTTAGTTTATACCAAAATTAAGAGCTGAAACTTAAATAGACATTTTGATTTCATAGTTTTATAAAAAGAACTCGCATTTGTGCCAAATAATTAATTTATATATATTTTCAAGTAGAAATTTAATAATTGAGTTCTCATTAAAAATTATATATTTATAAGTACTTATAAGTCTTTCAGTTCTGTATTAATATTTTTACTATATCAAGATGCCAATATTCAGTAAACACTAGTGTATAGAACCCTTATGAAATAAAATGTATGTATGGTCGACGAAGCATTAATGTAATGCTATGGCTGGTAAGACAGGAATCACCCTAGATTAGAATCAAATATTCCCTATAAAATTTATATGCAGGAGTATATTTTATGATAATATGCTAGAGTATTTCAATATGTATATGTATTAACCTTCTAATGTTAAGTTTATATTATTACGTTTTTATTGATTGTGCGCAAAAGCTCATGCACCCATGTCATGATTGATTGTATGAATGAAACTATTTCATACTGGTTACTTAATGTAAACTATTATTTTTTAGTTGTATGTAGGAAAAAAATAGTTCATGAATAATGATGACGGCGTGCTGCAAAAGAATTACCTGCTTAGGTTTGTCTTGGGAGCCATATTTGCTGTCAGTTTTATCGGCTCCTTCCTAAATGAATGATTTGAGGATTTTGTATCATGTAAAATTATTAAAACATAGTGTAAAAACTTTTCATTTTTAACATTGGTAACCAGATAGTTTCGAAATTAATTGTCTCAATAATGATGATGATAAAGGAAAATGAAATTACAACATGTAAGAAAATGTAAATATTAAGAAATTTATTTTTACTAATATGAATTAAATTAGGAAATGAAAAAATATATATTTTACATCAATGAAAATAAAATAAATTTTGTCATTGTTGCATAAAATTTTAATTTCTACATGAATAAAATGATGATGTATGAACATTGGAACGATTAAAACAGACTAAAATATGCACTAACCTGTTTTGGCTTTTCTTGATTTCCATGTTTAAGATCTTTCACTTTGCCTTCCTGTGTTTTGTAGATGGTTACTGGTTGTTTGAAAATTGAGGCAGTCTGTCTGATGGGAGGTACTAATGAAGCATCATTTCTTACTCCACGACTAGGAAAATACTATATTTTTAATGTTCATACTTAATAAGTATAAAATTCTATTACATGCAGAAAATAATATTATTTAAATATTGAACATTTTATACAATAATTATTTTTAAATGATTTTGATTATTTTGAACATTCAAATAAACTTTTGTTGTAAAATTATTAATACATTAGTTTATTGAACGAAATAAAGTTTACCAAAAATTAATGGAAAAGATAAGTAATACATAGTTAAATAAGTGACAATTTATGGCCGTTTCAATTTTAGAATAAGAATTTTGCTAATATTTTTTCATATAAATTTAAATGTCAAAACTAAAATTTTTGAGGAATACTTATTTGTTTTATTGAATTAATGGAGCAAAAGTAAATAGAAGTTATACAAACAGTAAGTTAATAGATATAGAAAGTACAATCATATAAATATATTTCAAACGTTAATTAATCCATCTAACTTTAAAATATTTAAAAATGTATTCGCCAAATGGAATCGCTTTTCCAAATATTTACGTTTAACCTCTTCTCTTACGTTATCAAAACCGTAAATGCAATCAAAATAGAACATTGTCAACACTTCTTATATTTAAAGTTTTTTAACTGTTTTATCATTTCCCCGTTCCAAATCGCGCGTATTGTGTTATATATATATATATATATACATACCTGTAGTAAAAAACGTCAACCTTCCCCGTGGACGTCAACGGTTGTTGGTTCTGGCTGCTGCTTTTCCTCGGAGGCTGATCTTCTCGCGTGGGCCAATTCGTTGGCAGAGCCGATGGATATTTTTTCTTCTCCACTGACATATTCATCTCTGACGCTTCTAATTGTCTTTTGTACTGCGACTATGAAAAATAAAGCGCGTAAAACGTACGCGAATAATACATAAGCGCAAAATCTAAGATGTCGCTATGAACTAAGCATCCGCGGCCATATTGAATTTCGCCTGAGTATAATCTTGCCAGTGCCGTGTTAAAAAGCGTAGCTGTCGCCCCCTTACCTCACCCATCTCAACCTTCGCGCGCGTGGCCTCTTCGTTAAAGAGGGGGAACGTGCACCCAAAGCGGCAAAAGGGGAATTGTCGCGCAGGCGTAGTAGTATCAGAGATTAGTAAGAGATTGCCAGTGAGGTACGGCGAACCCGTACCAGTCCAATTGTGCCGTGAGCTAGCGGTGCCACGCGGATGTGCATGGAACTATGCGCATCTAGCCTTCCCTCCCTCCGCTGCTCGATTTCATGAAGCACGGCGGAGGAGGCAACATACATGTACGGCGGCGGAGGAGAAATGCCGAAATAATAATAAATGCGCGTGCATCCAAGTCGGCCAAAGCGGCAAAAAGGGAATAGTCGCGCAGACAATATCCACCATCCACGCGGTTTAGACATTTACAGAAACCCGGCTTTTGAACAGATTTTTTTTTTATGAACCTTATACATTAATGAGTAAATTCCAAAGTTCATTAATAGTTCATTTTTAATCGAATTATTTAACATAAAATTTTATTAAATGTTTTACTTCCCCAATGTAATTACATTTTTATAAGATAAATTCTAAAAATAATTACAATTGAAAGGTGTTTTATTTTTAACACTACTGTCACTTTACATTAGACGGAACCACGTTATTTTAATAAATTAAACGTTTGTATATTATTATTAAAGTACAATAACGAAGAAGGCATTTATCATTTTTTACTGTATTTTCAAAAATCAATATAATTTCAATATTTTGAGAAAATTTATTATTTATGTAATTAATTGTACATGACAATTGTATTATTTAATCCCAAAGGCAAAAGATTAAAATAATTGCTAGTAGCGTATAGGTTGATAAACATATGTGACTTCTTGGTTTTGTGATGTAAATGATTTGACTGGCGTAGTGGATTAGCGCCTTGCATGGTAATTTTCGTTACCGAGGTTCGAATCCCCTCTCGGAATGAATTTTTTTTTTCAATTAATTTTATTAATATTTTTTTAACGTTTTGAACGATACTCTAATCGATCGTTTCTTTTGATTATTACATTTTTTACTGTTTATACTGTTTTATAAACAATTAAAATAAAAAATTGAAAGACAGCTTACCGTTCAAACTAAAATACTACAGACAATGAACAATAGT
>UELV01147558.1:1308-17647 GCA_900490015.1 Megastigmus stigmatizans | reverse complement strand
TATATATATATTCGTAGTCTTCTAAATTTCACGAAATATTTTTATAATTGCAACTGCGGCCCTGGCCAAAGTTCTCGAGTATTGATCTATATTAATGTTGAAGAAGTTTTAATTGCCGAGTCCGGGGCTAAGTGATGCTTTTAAATGGAGTTAGCTTATTTTTCATTAAACTTTTTTTGAAAATGTTCCAACATTAATATAGATTAAGTGTCAAAGTACTTTTTTAACGAAGGCTGCCTCTTCTGAAAGATTCCATTAGTCTAGTCTTCCTCGCGTCTTCCAATGATTTAGTAGAAGACATTTAAAGTAGCGCAAAGTGAGGTTTACTCAACGCCTCGTTGAAAAACTATTTGTTAAATCAAATAAAGTACTGCAGACAATATTTTTCCATGTGAAACGTTGCATTTGCAGGCATATATCCTATGGTAATAATGTACATAAACGAATATAATAGTACTGACACACACATATGCACAAAGATTTCTTATGACTTCTACAATTGCAAGTGAGTTTTAGTTCTCGGAACATTTTGTACATTTATAAAAAGAAATTATTTAAGAGATGTGCATATCAAGTTATTAACATATATCAACAATCCGTATCATATTTTATTTCGGCGTTTTCCTGCCAAAAAAAAAATTTAGAATAATAGTTTTCGGATTCATTGAATATTTATTTTAAACTTCACTTTAAGGCAAAATAGTATGTAGATCTAAATCTTAAGAGTTATAATAAATTTTTGGTTGTGACAGAAATATTTTGAATAAAATACAAGACCTTATTTATTTCAATTCAAAGTGTGTTGTTTAATTATTTAATATTATAAGCAGACACGAACATCTCTTTCAATCTTTAAATCATCTCTAAATAATAAATCTCCAGCTTCATATTATCAGATATATAAGTCTAATAAAGCTATTGCAAATCAAAATGGATGTTCATGTTCTCGCTGACAAGCAACTAAATCCTTTTCAAAATTTCTCTCTTGTTTCACGCTGCCGCTTCGATATCATCACATAATCTGGACACAAAAGTAAGTTGGAATTATCATCTATTCATTCCTCGAGCGATTACCTTAACGCCGACGAGGGCAAGTATCACCACGACAATGCTTTTTTAACGCCATCGCCTAGTGACATAACAATGAAGGAACAGAGTCCTTGCGACGCGTATTTAGCAACGACGGCGACGGCGACAGCGACAGCGACAGCGACAGCGACAGCGACAGCGACGACGACGACGACGATGGCGACGATGACGACGACGACGACGACGACGATGATGTCGAACGACCTGCCCGAGTCGGTACTCCAGAAGAACCTGCACAACAACTGCAGTTCGCGCTACTCAGACGACCAGTCCTCGACGAATAGCATCGAGGACACGGAGCTGGCGCGCGAAAAGTTCTTCAGGAGCCTCGTGAACGACTCGTTGCGCTTCGGTGAAGAGTCGTCCTCGTCGTTGCTGCAGCAGGCCAGTCGAGTTTTTAGCCAAATAGATAGCCAGTTAGAGTTACCGAGTAGCGCGAGGGCACGAAACGAATTGCTAGCGTTCGAGGACACGACGGAGAGCGAGATGGCTACCTTGTGCGACAACACTTACAGCGAGGACAGGGAGGAGGACGTGCTGTCGATCACTTGCGAGGAGAGTTCGGAGGATCTGAACGAGTCTTCCGTGAGAAACAACAAAGACTGCAAGGAGGACAATAGCTCCGACAAAGCCAATTCCGAAGATACAACTAGCACGACGACAAAGGATGGAATTGATAGGAACGAGTCTCTCGCCTATGATAATCTCGAGGACTCGGAATCCCAAGCGACCAAGTTCGAAGCCAATTTCGAGATCGATGGGAAATATCTGAAATCTCTGGTTAATTCTAAGAAGAGTCTGAAGAAGATAGACGACGAGGAGAGCGTCAAGTCGAGCAAAGATGATGAGCTCAAGGTATCCCTCGTCGAAAGTACTCCAACGATCGGGGAGGAAAAGACGCTCGAGGAGAAGGTTGAGGAAGAGACGAAGAAATTCTTCCAGGATGACATAAGCTACATCAAGAGACTGAGACTGATAATCAATAATACGCCACCAGAAAATGGTAAAAATCATCAACGACAGCAGCTGCAGGGCAGCCTCGACTCCATCAATCTGAAAGAAACAAAGTCGACCGTGAGAAACGCGATGGAATCCATGTCGAAGAAGTCCAAGAGCTTCGAGTCCATAAAGCACAAAGTGCCCATGTCCTTCAAAACCAGCGAGATCTCGTTCTGCGACACCATCTCGAAGGTCAAGTCGGACAGTACTTCCCAGCTGATCACTGCGCCGGAATTCGACGCCCAGACCGACGAGTTTTGCTCGGCCTGCTGTTTCGCCACCACCACCAACGAGCAGCCCTCCTCCGCCGACGTCTTCTACACTCTGCGCTCGAATTCTCCGGGGGACGAGGACTCCACGGAATGCGACATCTGCAGCTCGTGCAACCTGCGCGACTCCAACGAGGCCTTAGACTGCAAAAACGCGACCACCGCGCAGACTCTGAGCGAGTCGACCGAGATCTGCGAGATCTGCGGCGAGCCAGCCACGAGCACCGACGAGCCACTTCCCGATAACGTACAATCGGTCGACAGTAACCGTAGATCTGTGGCGGTGAGCCTGCCGAAAGCCAAATCTACCATAGAAATCAGTAGGGGATTCTACAGGATGTCGACTTTGGACGACGATCACTTCGAAATCGACAACTGCGGACTGCAGGACTGCAAATTGCGATCTTCCTTAGACACGTGCAACAAGCCCGAGCCGCTTTACGTGAACATAATGCCAAGGCATCGTCAGCTCATCTCGGAAATCGACTGTAGAACGTCTTCCAAGTTCAGGACAGATCATCAACTGTTGTGCGAGTCGGAGCGTTACAGTCGCACCCCTGGGATTAGCCAGGAGTTCAGATTCTTCGGACCAAAGGACGAAATCGCCATGTCCCGAAGTTTGAGCGTGAGCGGCAACAAACGGCTGAGTAGGAAGGGCTCGTACGCGAAGAAGAGTGGCGCCGATAGAAGCCAGGAGAAGAGAAGATACTCGTCGGTCGATAATCTCCAGAATCGCATGTCTTTCAAGTCCAGTGGCGGTGAGAAGTTCTCAAAGACGCGAGACAACAAGTTCATGACGTCCGCCGATAGCATCAGACCGAGAATCGCGAGAAGCAGGTCCTTGAGGAGATCTGCTGACAATGTGGGAAGATTCGATTCCTCGGGAGATAATTTGGACTCGCTCGAGGAGAACGCTGATACGGATGAGAACGGCACGACGAGCGGCGTGGGCGGTAATAAGTGCGCCAGGGTGAAGATAAGGGACAGCGACACGATCAAAATGATACTGACGAAGCACGGTATTAAGATTATCAGTCAGAAGGAGACTGTGTTATAGGAGGAGGATATGGGCAATTGTAGTGAGGAGATCATTTTGTAGAATTCGGGATTGTCGAGCTGTGTTGCGTTAGCATTCAGTTTCTAATCAAAGCCGTGATTGATTTTGTGAAATTACTCGATTACGTGGAGGACTATTATTGGCTTTGGAAATATGCGTTGTCTCACAGAAGACTGTCGATGCTCGCGGAGGTATATTTCCATCTCAGTGCAATGATATTTTAGTAGATATTTAAAACTTGACATTCCATTCTTTTGAGTATGACTAATAACTGTGGTACACTTTTCGGCATTATTCAGTGTATCTCTCAAAAAATATACTTGACTGCTCTTCCCTGCAATTCTCGTGCCAACAATCTTTATTCTTTAAGTTATAGTTAAAGTTGTCAGTATTGACAGATGCTTTTTTGAGTTCAAGAATAAGGTTTTATTTGAGTTAGATATAATGCCGAAAAATTTACTGCATGTCCAGAAAGAACTATTTGCGTGGCTGGTTTGAAGTAGAAATTATTCATAGAAGCAGGTGAGAACTTGATACTTCTTAAAAAGTATACCTATGTGCGAACATTTTACCAGAGTAACTGATCTCTTCGAGTGAAATTGCCATTTCTTAATTTACAAACTTTTGAAAATTGAGTGTAGCAATTTACTATCGATTTCTCTACGTGTATTTTTACGTGGGTACATATCGAAGATTTATAGTATTTGCTAACACATAGTGAATTTTATATCGATTTGTTAAAACTATAAATACTATTTCCAATTTAGAGGTACATATCTATTAACGTTTTTAAAGCCATTTAATAATAATTAACGTACTTTTGGTAAACGAATTTTTCAAAAAATTTTTAACATGATAATCTATTTTTATTAAACTTATTCGCTTGGACAAAGTTCGTTCGCGAATGAGTTATTTTAAAAACTAGTGTTACTCTTTATTTGTTAAAATGTGATATCGTACTATTAATTATTGAAACTATATAATAGTCTTTTTAAAAGAAAGTAAATCATATAATATAAATTATAATAAGTCTTCCTAAAAAAATTTTCAATCCATAATTTTTTTAATACGTGTGATTTTATAAGGAGTTTTGTAATATTAAGAGAAAGCTTTTTGAAAACTTAAATAAAATTTATTAACCTTAAGATACAAGAAATGGAAAGATTATATCTTAAAAGTTTTAATGATTATTCAGAATTAAGTCTTATCCAGATATGTACTTTTGAAAGGTTGCTGCTTTTTCATAAAAGTATTGATGAAAGTCAAAAGTGTGTCATCTCTACGTTCATAACGACAACTATTTCAACCATTGAAAATCATTACTCGCATCGTAATGAGTAATTCCACAAAGCTAATTACCTCCGCAACTGATATAAAAAGTTTTATAACACGATATACTGAAAAATAATCAATTAAAATTTGCCCATATCTGATAATATAAAATCAATTTGGTTCAATCATAAAGACTTTGTAGGAGGAACGGAGCGGTCGGTTCTATAATGTTTTGAAGTTTGAAAGTCTATTTTTTAATGTTGGATTTGCGAAAGAGAATTATATTGTATTGTACAGAGAGTATATCATATAGATACTAGTTTATATATTTATTTACTGGCAGTTAATCGCTGATTATTTAAAAAAATTATTCT
The DNA here is from genome assembly GCA_900490015.1 of Megastigmus stigmatizans. NCBI lineage: Eukaryota > Metazoa > Arthropoda > Insecta > Hymenoptera > Megastigmidae > Megastigmus > Megastigmus stigmatizans. The sequence continues at coordinate 12,587 of UELV01147558.1, read as the reverse complement.
TGCTAATACTATACGTAAGTACACAATCTTTATTTTCTTCGTAGTCGAGACTTGCGATGCTTGCTTTTTCGATTGCTCATTTTTAGATATTCTTTTCAATACTTCTTAAAGAAAGCAAGCTGACTTTGACAAATAACTAAATAACGTTGTTCCCAACTTCATGCTGAATGACTTTTACATTTTTATTATAAGTAGAATCATTCCGTTTAATTTCACTTTCGTTACTTGACCGATTACCTATGATGAACATTATAAAATCATTTTCTTCTCTCTTTAATTATTCTTCTTTAAAATTATAACGTAGAAGTGAATTATTTTATTTTAATGTCTATGATGAATAGAGTGAAACGAAAAATCAAAGTGAAATTTATAAAACTTTGTTCAATTTTCTTAACTTTACAGAAGAGCGGTTGGGAAAACAAATCAAAAACTCATTATTACAAATTATATCTAGTTTTTTATAGCATTACTTATTTTTCCGCTGCTAACTATCGTAGTTTATTTTCATGATATGAATTTTCCACCAACGAGATCAATTAATGACTTTACAGTTACAAGGTATGTAGAAAACAAAACGTATTAAAAGGAGTTGGAATGTGAATATATGTAACAAAAAAAAATATGTTGCCAAACATGTGCCAAGCATCGGACTTGTGCGAGATGCAAGCGTTTTCGAAAAAAAATACACAAGTAACTTTTAACAAGAACCACGAGAGTCGACAAGTTTACATGACAATCCTGGACACATGTCAATATAAGAGTCTTAGATAACTTATATTATACACGTTATATACTAAATATACATAATTGGTATATAATTGAATAACATTTAATAAGAAGATGGTTGTACGAGCTCTTAACTAAGCTAATGACGAAATTCAGACAGATTATAACGAATATTGCACGTTATTACGGAACGTATATGATGTAGAAAATGGTTCCAAATGTTGCTATATAAGATGAGTAAAGTATTATATAGAACTATATTTGTTTTCGTTCTGAATGGAACGTCAACCTTTGGAACATTTATGGTATAAATGTACGAGTAAGAACGTAGAAACAAGAAACGAATCGCGTAATTTAGTTCTATCAGATGTGTCCATTGATCTTATTCATTATGAAAAGTGTTTCCTGATTCCACATAAAGTTTTGTGTGCCATTGAAATTACGTACGTCAGTGCCAATATACAGAAATTAAAGTCTTCTCAATTCGAAAGTGTTTTACACAATTAAAAGCGTATTTACACGGCTAATGCAGATTACATTAAGATAACAAAAACAACAAAAAACAAATGAAATCTTCCTATACAGAAATAATATTCGTTCTTCCCTTATAATGATTGCATGAAAATCGTGAATTTTCATTTGATGTGAAAAAAATCGCCCTGGCGGTTAGAATTTTCTTATGAACTTTCTTCCACGAGAAAGTTAATCCAGTTAGTGTTTTTAATTTCTATCGTGACTGTACACGAATTCGAGGCGTGCGAAACCTAATGGCGAATTTTTCATATATTTATATTTAGAGAAAAACTAACTAACCGACGGCGTTTTTTATAGCAGTGTAGCCAATGAACTTGCGTTGCTAAAGCGGCAGAACATTGGTGCTTCTCTAGGACGGAATTACATCTTCTTTTCTTCTTATGCTACAATCATTTATTTTGCGAATGTCTTTTTATTGTCGGATTGCTCGACGTTTTTGTAATAAAAAATTTTAATCTTAAGTGTTTATAGGTGTTAATCTTTCAATGGCTTATGAGATGTTATAGATTTTTTATTTGGTGTTCTTTTCTAGAATTTTTTATATTATTATTTACGATCTAAATAAAAGATATTTAAAAATGATGATTTTATAATCAAACGAGAAACCTATGTCCTACTCTACAATTATTTTTGTTTTTAAAAATAAATTATTTCAAATATTCATCTTGTTGTCATTTCCTATGTCTATTAACGGAACTACTTTGTTAAAAAGCTTAATTTTTAAAAGAATCTTTGGAAGTTATTTTTAACAATTAAAAGTATATACTGCATATAAATTAAATGTTTTAATCTTATGAGGTAGACATTTTACATACAATTTTCATACATTATCGGTGGTTCGTGGAATAAAAAGAAACTTTTAAAAATTTTCTTTATAATGTGCATTATTATAATTATGTGTTATTTTTAATGTAAGGTACATTTTGTTTCCTATCCGTTTAAACATTTTTTTAATCCATTCATTTGTTGAAGTTAAACAAAGCTGAATAAAAGAAAGCTGCTATTTTCGACATTTATACAGAATAAAAATAAATGTAAAATGTTAGTTTATTTGTTATCATTACAATATTGTGCAAATGGTTTTTGAACCATTAGAAAGTAAATCGTTTGAACAATGTATGTAGCACCTGAGGTAAAATTCATTTCATATTTGCACATGCATAATCATATGAAAGTATAAAAATGTAAAAATAGCAGTTCTTAAAAATGGCGCAAGGTACACGACGGGTATACTGAAATTTTAGGATGCTTTAAAAACTTTTCTTTTAAAAACTCGAGATAACGGCCAATCAATATTTTTATGAGCCTCGTATATCCTTTAGAATTTTTATGACAAAATTGTTCTTTCAGTACTTTATACTGGACAGCCTTCGGACCTTAAACTCAAATATGCTACAAAAAATATTACGAATTTTTTTTTAATACTGCATATTTCTTACTGTCGAATACATTTTCTCTGATTGCAGTTCTTTTTTTCCAATTACAGTGCTAGTTATTTTTCTTATATGCTCGGTGCAAACATTTATCCATAACTATATGGGAAACCAAAAATAACTGGCACAATTTATTTCCTCTAACAAGCAGTTAGATCCATATACTCGGCGTGACTATAGCACTAGGAGGCCATCAATTCTAGATATCGCGTAACTGTGTCAAAAGCAAAGCGAAAATCCTATTTCAGTATAGCCCGCGAGCCGTGAACCCACATGCACCCCATTACATCAGCATTATACACACTCTGTACGCAATCGAGTAAGGGGGTCAAAAGCAAAGATCTATACATGCGCGACCCGCATCTATACATACCCTTACACGCATATTATACACACATCACCCCCCCCCCTCCTCCGCGCGCGCAACCCCCCGCAACCCCCATTCCGCAGAGCTACACACACACGCACCGCGAGGAGTGTCTCTGATGAAGTCAAAGGCGGTGTGCCGTGTCTATTTTCTTTTTCCAGGGTTTTACAACGAGGCACACGAGCGCCAGGCGAGAAGCGTGAAGGCATTGTTGGGTCGCATCATCGCCGACGGCGTCGCTTTACGACCCAAGCACGACAAAGATGAAAAGGCAGTCTTTGCACCTGCAGCTCCAAAGACCCGGGAGAGACGAGCACACAAGACGCGAAAAGTTAGGGTTACCAATAGCGTCGACTGCATCGATTTCACTCTTAAGATACGCATTTGAGCTGAGCCGGGCCAATGTGATCGCCCCCTGCCACCTGCTGCTGCCTCGGCTGCTGCTCTGCGAGGGTCGAGCCAAGGAATTGACCAACTTTTCTCATTTCAGGAGCTCTATCCCTTCCTGCTCTAGAGTGAGCGTTTGAGGAAACGGAGCAAATTCTTCAAATATTTACTCACTGGGAAAAACGGATTTTCCATCGGGTCGCATTAATTGCATTTTCACTCGCGCGCGCGCAACCAGTGAATCATTGATTTTTCTTAAAGACCCTTTTCATTTTATACTTTATTCGATCAACATTTTTAAGAGAGAGAGAGAGAGTGAGAGAGAGAGAGAGAAATTCAAGTGCGAGTATAAGGCCGCTTTTATGGCCTAGAATTAATGCTTCACTTTGAATTTATGGCTTTTCGGTCAAAGGACTTTATGAAAGGAGAACTCGTTATTCACTTAATGAAACTTAAATTGGATTAAACTTATTACAAAAGAAATTGAGCTCATCAAAGATTTGTAACGGGGTTTTATTACCATCTCCGCACACTATCCGATTAATGAAATTGCCTTACCTATATTATATTTATTATGACTAAAATATTAACAAATGTGTTTTATATAGAAAACTTATATCTTGTTTAATTTTAAGCCTTGAAATAGTATCAAAATCCACTTTTCCCAAAGAGATGTAAAGTTTTTATTGATACTTAATTTTAATTTTATTACTATTCATAAGTTTTGATAAATGATCCACACAAAAGTTGTTTTTTTTTTCGTATACGTGTATAATAGAAGCATGTATAAAAGTAAATTGTGAATGACTTTGTTAGCATTAATTTACGTTTAATATATAAGCTGTTCTCTAATAATTGAACCTTTAGCTGAAAGCATTAATTTGTAGTAATAACACGCACTTTAGTTTAGATTTTATGATTGCGTATTAATAATAAAAAGCGTAACTTTATCATATCATTTTAAATCAGCGTAAAGATGAATTAATCGATAAAAGCGCATTTATTATACGCAAAACGGACGTAATATTCTCCTAAATTTCGAGTGCTATTAAAGGCCTTCCCATTTTCGTGCAAATACAATTTGCATTCTCGCATGAGTAAGTTGTGTTTGTACCTACTATTCCGACGTACATTTATATTTTATGATTATGAGATTTGTGTTAAAAAAAATAAAAACTAGAACAATAAGGACGACTGAATGAATTAAAATTTAAGTGATCGATTTTTATTGCTAGTATGTATCCGCACCCCGAAACGATCGATATATTTGAATCGTACTCCGAATTTTCCGAAGTAAACTCGAAATAAAGTTGCTAAGTAACACTTAGTTTACATGTTGTATATGTTTGTACTATATGAGTTAGGATATAGTTATCGAACGTACATGTAACAACGCACATGTATTATGTACCTGTATGGAACATTATTCGATGAAATGTAAACAAATGGAAAGGAAAAACGATATTGAATAAACAGAAATACATTTATAAAGCGATAACTGAACGCATTCTTTCAACTTTTACCGTTGTTATCGTTTCTCTTATTAACATTTATATATATTTTTTTATCATTTTCCACGATTTTTATTTCGAATGAAAATTTATTCTTTGAACTGCGAATAGACTTGCAGCGTTGGATTTTCGTATTATTTTGTTTACTTTTTATGTTTCACAGCAAGCTTTGCGTAAAATATATTACTTCAGTTATTTTTGTTACATTGCTTGTCCTATATTCAAAAATCTAAACCTTAATATTAGCATTTTTTTCGTCGAAAAGAATTTTGAATGTATTTCTGGAAAGTCCTCTACATCGTTAAACAAAGTTTGAAAAGGTTAATTGATAAATAGTCGAATAATTTCAAAAGGGTGAGATATTTTTTTTCAAAGAATCATTATGAAGAAATTTATGTGACGGATAAAATAAAGAACATGATTATTTACTAAGTAGTCTTGTGTCAAGCCTTCGCTTATTAAAAAAAAGAGGATGGAATAAGCGAGAGAAAAATAATTCTGAAGTTTAAGTTTTTGAATCCTAGTTTTATTTTGTCAATAAAACAAAATTTTTCGAGATCCATTTAGTTCAACGTAGACGTATCAAGTTATACTACATTGATAAAGCTTTATAATGTATTTATCTTTTATTACATGATATAATTATAATATATTACATATATTATTAATCTTCAGATAGCCGAAGAGGTATTTTTAGGGACTTTGTAAAGGAATATATACAAATATACAAATAGCGGCAGTCGAAAGGTTAAACCAAATCAAAGACTCATAAATCCCACCTACGTCTTGTTGCTCGTATAGGCGAAATATATTGACGATCTCATTCTCAGTTAAATAGGACACAATTTTATCCAAAAGCATGAGGTTCGAATTTAATGGTTCTATGCAATCGTTCAAGAAGTTCATCATCCATTTGATGAAGATCTGCTTTTAGACCTGCTCCTGAAATCTAGTCTTCATGTAGGACCCATAAATGGGAAACTCGTAGCTCTTTGCTCGTTCAAAACCTCGAACTTCGCTATCTGGGCGATGATATCCCTTTTTCAGTCACACGAGTTGAAGGACTCCGCCAGGATTGCCGACACGAGGACCATGGGTGTCTCATCTTTTCCCAATCCGTTAAGGTCTACTCCGCTCTCGAAGAACATTCTGGCCAGTTGGTGCCGCCGTGGCGCAGCAGCTTCTTCACGTGTTCCAGTATTCCGGCTCTTGCGGCGTGGTGCATCGCCGTATAATCGGACACGTCCACCGCGTCCAAGTCCACCTTCCTGTCTAGCAAATAATCCAGAACAGCCGGATGTTCTTCAGGTTCAGCATGGCATAGTGCAGGGCCGTCCTGTCAGCCCGGTCCTTCGACACCAGACCCCCAGCAACTTCCTCCACCAGGCAATGAACCAATTGAGGACTTTGGGACGCGAGGGCAAGTAGCACCGCCGTATTGCCGAAGCTGTTGGCCGAGTTGACGAGGGCCTTCTTTTCGACCAGGAGCTTGGCCATCTTGAAGTAACTTTCGTTGGGCAACATCAGCGCGACATGCAGCGGAGTCGAGTTTTGCCGGTCCCTGCAGTTCACGTCAGCTCCGTAGTTGAGCAGCAACTCAAGCTGTTCGCAATTCTTTTTTTGGGCAGCCAGGTGAAGTGCCGATCTGTTTTGGAATTAGACGCGTTCGTCGTTGTCCGAAGTGGGTGGCCAGAAAGTATTCGGTGACCGAAAGGTTGCCGAGCTCGATTACTTAAGGAAATTGACGAGCTTCGCGACCAGTTCTTCGACGAACGGATCGCTGATGCACTTCATAGCGCGGTAGACTAGTTGTATGAGACAAGACGAGTCTTTTTGGACAGCCAAATTTGGGGGATCGCGGTCCTCGTCAACTGCCATCTCGTTCAGGAGCGAAGACATGCGCTGCTTGTCGTCCGCCTCCACCGCTATGTTGAGGTTGGGCATCAGGTCGCAATCGATCCGCTGTAAATTGAAGTAGACATTTTTATGTTACAAGGGAAAGAAATATATTTGCGGATACAAAAGCTTTCTGGTTTATAAATTCTTCCAATTCAAGGACTATTCATTAGTATTGTCACGTATGATAACTGTGACGAGAGATTCTTTCTCTCTATATGGATTCTGTTTCGTCCGACTTTCTGGTAACTTAATCCGGAAAGGAATTTATGAGGGCGGGTAAATGAAGTGACGCGAAGGCTGGAGAACTTTGTACTAAGTTTATTCGCTATACCATGAATGTGTCGAGTGGTTCTACCTGCGTTGCGCGGCAATCGGTCAGTCGTTCCTCGTTCAGATGTTGGGTCGTTCTCCTCGATGCGGCGATTTTTGTAGAGTCGGAAATTTGACTGTTGCTGGGTAGAAAAATGCTGCGTCTGCTGACGCTTGTATTTTATGGCAAGGTCAGCTGCGAATTGCAATTCTTTGGAATGCAGCGATGTATGCCGCATTTTATTGTGTGAATAAATGTAGTTGTGCTGGGGAAGAAACATCATACTTGCCACAAGTTTTACCTTTTCAAAGGTAATTTTTATAGATTTCATTACTTTCTTAGAGACTATAATGGATTATATATAAATTACGGTGTTCTGAATCTATCAACAGTATAATAAAATATTTATGTGAAAATTACCAGAAACTACCGCGAATTTAAAATGTGACGTAGAGTCTACGCTTTGATAGATGCTTTTTTAACGACCTTTTTATACAAATTATTAATTAAAAATTTAAATATTAAAGCTCAATCATTCAGTTTCGATATGGTGTTATTAACATTAGTATACAAGTATAAATAACATTCATCTAAAATCCGCATAAAAATCGCCTCATTTTTAAAATAACTTTTTTAACTTACAAATTATATTAATTTGGCAAATTTTCAGGATTCTCATACGAGATCTCAATTTTCGATCAGTACTGATAAAACCAAAAAAAAACATATGCAGCCGCAAACAATAATTCTTAATTTTCATAATTTAAGCTATTATGATGAATTTATTACTTCGACCTCAAAATCGGTGACCTTATACACCTAGACATCGAATACGGTCAAATTCTACACCTAAACATCGAGTACGATCGAATTCCACACCTAAATATTATTATCGATGACCCTACACACCTAGACAGAGTATAATATGAAATTAATATACCCATTTGCCAATATTGGAAATAAGTAGAAAATATATGTATACACTTATTAATTAAATTTTTTTCGGCATCTTCCAATACTTAAATTATACATCTATATAGTATTCTCTATGTGATCTATTGTATTATTAGTTTCTATTTGTAAATATCTTGACATATACTTGTATTGGGAAGAAAATTATACGTATTTATATATCTATATATAGCGTCGGATCCACTTTTTGAACGTATTTGTATATCTATATATAGCGTCAGCTTAAAATTGAACGAAAGGAAATAGTCGCCCAAAAATTTGCATTGGCAATAACTTAAGAACAAAATATTCTTTGGGAATGAAACTTTTTTCAATTAAGGTCGAACTTTATAATCTATTAATTAATCCCTGCAAAACTTCATAAAACCAATGAAAAGCTTAACCCTTTAACGACCAAGACCCCGAATTTTCAACAACTTCTTAGAGGGCTCTTTTACAACTGAAAAGAAGGTTTTGAAAAATTTCGGAAAGATCTTATCCGGCGTATTTTGACCTGTTCTTTCGAATGATGAGACTTATTTTTTGCTAAAACACTCTTGAAAAAAATATGGCGAGTTTTTCACGAAAAAAAGTGAAAATATTTAGAAATTTTCAACTTTTGAATTTTTTCCATAATGAAACCGCAATGGTAATAATTCAAATTACTGCAAAAAAGTGCGATTGATATGCAAACATCACGGAAAAAATTTTGAGGTTACCCATTCAACAGCTAAGTAGAAATTTGTGTATCATTTTATTCTTAGCATGACCCAGAGACAACGACGTGGACGTGGTAAAATTATGTCTCCTTTGGGGTGACTGATTTTAGTGAGTCCTCTTGCCTCTCACTGTTCGGGGTGCTTGATTATAGTGAGTCCCCTCGCCTGTTACTGACACTTTGTAATTCAGTACTTATTTTTCATGCACGATTGATAAAGAGATATGTTACAAGACTGAAAAAACAAAAACGTTCTTCGTCCACAACCGGAACATTTTTTTTGTTGATTCAGTTTTATTGTTTCATGTTTTGTTTTTTTCATCTGACCGTTTTGTATGTAAGTTTTAGCTAGTGACACCACAAATTCTTTAGTTCCAACTTTTTTCGTATCATCTCCACATGCATTGAAAATAACTACTGAATTCACGTATGCTCGTCATAACATTATTACAGTGTCCATCGTGCAAATCTACTCTACCCATGAAACGATTGTAAAGATTTTTGTTTTTGCAGTAGCACAATATCTTTTTATAGGTAGTGAAGGAGTCACTCCAGCAGCTGTAGATACAACCGATACTAATTTTGAGTCCATAACAGTTACATAGTTTATTCCACTATTAAAATCATACTTCACTGCATTGTGACTACTTCACTAATTTCCCCCTTTGGGATTTTTTATTGATGATATTCTTTTATCTAATTCGGTTCTCTCCAAAAGTACTAGTACATTTCAATGTCAGATTATTCAAATGTACAACGAGATCTAAATTGGTAAAAAAATTGTCAAAATAAAGATGATATAGAGGAATTTTTCCGGCAGCTGTCTATGCAAAAACGGTTCAAGTAAATTGAGCACTACACGAGAACCCAATGCGCACTTACCTAATTTATCACCAACTGGTGAATTTTTCCCACAATATAGGTCGAAATTCAGTAAGCTTCCATGAGCTGTGCAAAGCCCCAAAATCTGAGCCCAAAGTGTACTGGTTTTCCGCGGATAAACTGTTTCAATGATGTTCTCGCATAAGATTTAGCTATCATCTCGTCAATTGACAATGCAGTTTGCTAAATGCCAAAAGTTAAAATATTTGTCTGAAATATTTTCATGATTGGACGAACATGCCACGCTTTATCATTCGAATCATTGTCAGTCGCTTTCGCGTATTTCAAATTTTTTTTTATAGTTTCAAAGTTCTTACGGGACATTGCCGAAGAAACTACTGGACTTGATAAAAAAGGATCTGTTGACTAGTACTCTCTTTGTGATTTTCGAGTGTTGAAAGAAGTGAACATGACAATTCCTATGAAAGTATTTAAATCATCCATTTCTAGGTTGAAACCATTTTCTCGACAAGCATCAATGATACACTCTTTTATCTCGGCTGAAAAAAAAGTTTCAAATAATTCAATTGCTTAACTTTTGAGAATTTTTCTTTTCACATGGTCAGGCAAAAGCATTTCGTTTTCATGCTTATCAGAATATATTTTTTCACCGTCTACCCAATGGGAAATATGATTTTTTTCTAACTTAGCTTGGTCTACTCGATAATTTTTTTTAGCTTTATGATAAGTGATATTTGGTAGTTCTTCAACAGTGTCATCAATAGAATCCGAATCATCTGAACAACCAGAGTTATCTGGATTTGGTATTTCCACTGATTCATCTTCGTCAGAAGTATACTGTTCGTCTTCGGATTCAGAAATAGTCTTTGATCGCTTTCGTGACATTTTGAAAATTAAATTCCATTCACAGTGTAGAAATATTCAATGTACAATAAAACGTATACACCAAAAAATACGCAACTAAATATAAAATGTTGCAATATTCGTTATGCGAGGAAAATAATTATGAATAAGGTAAGCGATTTTTCAGTGAAGACCTTCACAAACGTATAAAACATACATATGACTTGATGAACATTGATGTTATACAGGGTAACATGGAAATTCTCATGGAAATATGAAACAAATATATCTACATGAAAACACCAACCACAACAGTAGTATAGCTATAGACGAATTACATAAGCATTATTTTTAGCCCTATTTGAAGCTGCAAAATTATTTCAGAAGTCAATGATTTTTTGAAGTTATGAAAATGTTGATAAATTTAAACAGCTAAATATATTAGTAATTGATGCTCAAAACTATTTCCAAAGTATAATTCATGAGGATAACGTTTGAATTTCAATATGTCCGTTCTATTTCATCAAAATCCATTATATTTCTTTAAGCATTTTACTTGAACTTTGTATTCAAAATGCGAAAAAATAACTCGAAAAATGTCGGGTAAGACCCCAGCCCCTTGCTAAATTCTTTGAAACCATTTCTCATTTGACAATAAATCTTGCAAAGTTATCAGAAAAATAGCTTGTTCGAAAATTTCGTTTTTTGAAATTTTACGAAATATGGCCATTTTGGAAAGTTTAAAAATATTTTAGGG
>UELV01147547.1:1915-16577 GCA_900490015.1 Megastigmus stigmatizans | reverse complement strand
TACCCTACCCGCCGTACTCTCCAGACATTGCTTCTTCTGACTACCATTTGTTCCGATCGATGGCACATGGCCCAGCTGAGCAGCATTTCCATTCTTATGAAGAAGTCAAAGAATGGATCGATTTGTGGATCGCCTCAAAAGACGCATCGTTTTTTCGAGATGGTATCTGACAATTGCCCGAAAGATGGCAAAAAGTAGTGGCTAGTGACGGACAGTACTTTGAATCATAAACAGCTAATCACTTTTTCAGAATAAAGCCTCAAATTTTCGAAAAAATCGGCGGAAGCAAAGTTGTGCACCTAATATATATATCGGTGATTTCACGCGAACTGAAAAATCAACATTTTTAAAATCGCTTAAAGTTTGGGAAAATGTTGCATTCTATGTCCAAAACATATTTCTATATATTGAGGGACCTATATGCAAGGGTCTAACTGCTATCAAGTCTCGAAGATACACCAAAAATGGAATTTTTTGTATTTTCAAATCTTTGTGATTTCTTATCTCAAAATTTTCTGTGTAAAATTATAAAAATGGTGTGGGAACCAACCTCACCCGAGCAAGCGTGAAGCGCCACCGACGCTACAAGCAACAAGCAAGTTCTCATGTAAACGCCTCTGCGCACGCGTCAAGCGAACCCGAGCTAATGTGCTAAGTACTGTATCGCCAGTCGTCAGACTACCTCCGATCTTCAAGTAATAAAGACACTCTTATTAACAACCAACGTCTTTAATTTCTCCAGCTATCAACTCCGGGAGCAGGCCTCCCACACTGGTGACCCCGACGACGAGGAACAATTTATCTTTTTGGGTGAGCTGTGCGACAAGCAGCATCTGCAGCAGGGTGATACAATCACGGACGCCGACGACGACGAGGGATGCCTCGACGCCATTTTGGACCGGGCCACGCCACGCTGCCTGCAACAACTCGCTGCCGCGCCGTTTCACCGTCAGCTCGTCTACAGGAGAAAGACAAGGAGACCGGGGCCCGCACCTAGCGATAAAGAGCACCCTCACTGGGACGCTCCATCGCGGCACAGCCTAGAGTATCCACACAGGGAACGCTAATTGTCTCGAGGTAATTCTTAGCGAATGCAAGGCTACAATTACTAAGTGATCGCATGCAAATTCACGTTCAGAATTTAATTTTCCAATTTTGCTCGTGCATGCACAAATATTGTGACATATAAAATTTTAACTTTTGCACATTGTGAGCAACGGTCACCCGGATTGACTTTCTCTCTCGGAAATTCGAGTGATAATTTTCGGTCGTTTTTTGGAATTCCAAATAGTTCATGGTAGCGGCTAGCTCCATTAAACTTGGCGCCGCAAAAATGGCGCACTTACGAATTTAACTTCAACGGTCGTTATTGAGGAACGTCACCGCATCATTATTCAAAAACTCGGAACAAGATTTTATTATAATTTTATAACGTCGCGGAGTGCGGGAATCGACCTACTGGTTTGATTTAATTTAACAATTCATTTCGCTTCCCATCTGAAGATTGCCTTTTCTCTTTATTTATTTTTTAATGATAAGACGGCGGTTTTTTTTGTCCCACTTTTCTGCGAAAGTGTTGCTCGCCGACTTCCAAAGTCTTTTACAGGCACACTCGACCGGAAATTAGTGGGCGGAGACGCCCGTCGAATTCTTTCATTTTTATTTTCAAATTCAACGACTTTCTTTGTAAGGTAATTTGAATGTTATTACCAGCAGGCTCTTTCTTTTGTGCCGTTAGAAGTGTGTTGGTCGCCGACTTCCCAAGTCTTTCTAGGCACGCACGACTGGCAATCGCAGGCAAGGACACCTGTTGATTTTTAATAATTAACAGTCTTGCAATTTGGCAGCTTCTGGTGGGGAATTTATTTTTCAATATTGAATGACGGGCTCTTTCTTCCTGGATTGTTGGAAGTGTGTTGCTCGTCGTTTTCCTAAATCTTTCACGGCACACACAACCGGCAGTCAGCGGTTGGAGACACCCGTTAATTTTAATTTAAATTCTAAAATTCGCATCTAATGTGCATGACTTTATTTAAACGCCAGTAGCACGGATTTTAGTCATTTTAATTTTAATGCGATTCTGAGCTGCATTCGATATATATTTGCGCGCGAAAAAATTATATATATATATATAATATATCGATATAATTTAACACAATAAGCATTTCAGGTAATTTTACTCTCTATCCTATATTTACAACACAATTTCATATTTTAACGATGTACTTCATGTACGATTTTGCGAACTGAGAGGAGATCTATCGTCATTTTTATTTTTTGGCATAGTCACTTCTTCATAAAAAATTTTCTTCCCATTGGTAACTCGTGGAGCGCGAGCACTATCATCAATAACAGACTCACGTACTAATAGCAATACTGAAAATTTATACGAATCAAACACAATAACATCACTTCAAAATTCAAATTTAATTCCCTCAAGTAAGCAAACCACTCTTAATCCGCTATTAATCTACAGCCTGGCTAATACAAATAACCAAACTTTAACAACATCAACAGCAAACCGTGTACTTGACTACAATCAATTTAACCTCCCTATTCACAACAATACATACGGTTTCCAAACACACAACGGTCATGACTTTCCACATACAATTCAAACTAGTACAATAAACACGACAACGTCTAGACCACCTAGCAACAGTGCTCAGCCTGTACTTGGGTACTTGGGTCTAACTTAAATTTCAGACAAATAAATATGCCCTTCTGGCAGCACGACCCAACTACATGGTTCGAAATGTACGAGTATCAGTTGCTCATTCAAAATATAACCGACGATAACATTAAATTCATTAATCTCATTCCCAACCTTAGTCAAAATATCTTAACAGAGATATCGGATAGTATTAAACTTTTACAACCTAATAACCGCTATGCAGGGATTAAAGCCGTTTTACTAAAAAAATTTACCGAGTCAGAGGATGCTAAACTCCAAAGGCTATTTGAAGGTGTCCCTATGGATACACGTAAGCCTTCAGAATATTTACACAAGTTAATTATCCTCGCGGGAGGAGAGATGCCACGCTCTTTAATATTACAGGCTTGGAAAGCCAATTTGCCATCCAATATACGGGTATTCTTGATCAATGAGATAACACCTGCAAATCAAGCTACCGTGGTCGCACTTGCGGATCAAATGCACGCAAATCTTTACGATAGAACTCCATCGATTTGCGAAATCAAACAAACAGATACACAAATTTTCACGGAACCATGACAAAAATAGATGCTTTGATCAAGCAAAATAATCGCGACAATCGTGCTCCCATTAAAAAAACTATGGAACGTACCAAATCTCTGGATCGCGAATACAAACATTACAGAAGAAGAAAAAACTACTGCCTGTATCATTCCAAATACGGTATTAAAGCTTTCAAATGCATCAAGCCATGTGACTGGGTGGACCTCACACATAAAAATACTACTTCGTGCAAAAAACCCACCCATAGAAATGATAAGGATAGTAGCTCGGGAAAATCGTTAAACTGACTGTTCGACACATTATGGAGACGAATGTCGCCGAAAACAAATCTATCCATCTCCACGTTAAAGATAAATTAACGAACGAGATCTTTTTGATCGATTCAGGGGCAGAGATTTCTATTACCCCTAAACCACCTGGTCATTATAAGAAGTCTAACATTAAATTATATGCCGCGAATGACACCGTTATTAATACATACGGAACACTGCGTAAAATATTAAACTTAGGATTTACACAGGAGTTACTTTGGGCCTTTGTAGTGGCAGACGTACCCTACTCCATTCTTGGAGGGGACGCCTTAAAACACTACCGTTTATTGCCTGACTTAAACAAAAAGCAACTGATCAATGCTAATACCCATGAAATTATTCGGGGAATCAATAAGGCAGTCTATAATCTGCAGATTTCACTCCTAAATCCAAAGCATCAATATGCGCACATTTTAAATAAATTTCCAGCTGCTATAGCCATCGATAAACCGAAACCTCTTAAAAAAGAGGCATTTATCATCACATTAAAACCTCTGGTCCACCGTGCGCTCAAAGAGCGCGCCGTTTACCCCCCTGAAAAGCTTAAAATTGCGAAACGCGAATTCGAAAAATGGTGTAAAACGGGTATCTGCAGACCCTCTCAAAGCCCTAGGGCGACTCCCATACATATGGGTTTAAAAAAGAATGGGGAATGGCGAATCTGCGGAGATTATCGAAAACTAAATGAGGTTACGGTTCCGGATAGGTGACCTACACCCAACATACACGATTTCTCCGCGAATCTATTTGGAAAAACTACATTTTCCGCGCTCGATTTAGAAAGCGCATTTTTACAGATTCCCATTTCCCCGAGAACGTGCCGAAAACGGCAGTCATTACACCTTTCGGCCTTTACGAATTTCTAGTCATGACTTTTGGCTTTAGGAACACGACGCAAACTTTTCAACGATACGTCAACATGGCGTTGAGGGTCTTAGACTGCGTTTTTGTCTATATTGACGATATATTAATAGCTTCTGCCTCTCCCGAAGAGCACGAAAAGCACTTACATACAGTACTCGAAAGATTGCAAAATTTTCACTTACAGCTTAATTTAAACAAATGCACTTTCGGTACTAACGAGTTAGTCTTCTTAGGCCACACAATCAATAAAGGTGGTCTCAAACCAGACCCCAAACTGGTAGAGTCAATAAAAAATTTTCCCAAGCCCCATACTATTAATGAATTGCGCAGATTTCTGGGCTTGGCAAACTTCTACAGGCAATCGACGCCGCGGACAGCCGAAACACATGGACGCTTACACGCCTTGATCAAGGGCAACAAGAAAAAGGATAAAAAACCTATAATCTGGAATGTAGACACAGGAAACGCCTTCCAAAAATTAAAAAATGACATTATCGGCATCGTAAATCTGGCCTACCCGTGTGAGTACGCGGAGCTGCGTGTCACATCCGACGCCTCGGATTTCGCCATGGGGGCCTCTTTGGAACAATTTGTCAATGGGAAGTGGCAACCTCTGGCATTCTTTTCACAAAAATTCACACCCCCATAATCTCGCTACTCCACTTACGATCGCGAACTTACGGCTATATACGAAGCGTTGAAGCATTTCAATTACTTCTTGGAAGGACGCTCCTTTAAAATCTACACAGACCATAAACCCTTAGTCTATGCACTCGCGCAGAATCCGGATAACTGCCCGTCCATCCGCGGTTGCAGACTATCCTATATCGCACAATTTAACACGGAAATCTGTTATCTGCGGGGTGAGGAAAATCTGGTCGCCGACTTTTTATCCCGCATCGATCCATTGCGACTACAACCTTCAATTGGCAGGATGAGATATCAAACGGTGAACCATTCGTTAAGAAAACCCTTGCAGCTATCAGCACATTTCACTTTCCAACGTTCTTCACACTTGAAGACATTTCACGCGAGCAGCAGAGCGACGAGGAATTAAAAACTATCTCGGAAGACCCAGGCCACCCTTTAAAATTAACCAAATTGCGCTGGGAACCCGAACGTGTATCCGTGTATTGTAATTTTTATTCAAAAATGTTTAGACCCTTTATTCCGCGAACCTTGAGAAGAGACGTCTTTAACCTATTCCACATAAATAATGCACATCCGTCTGCTAGAGTGACGGACAGGCTCATCAGACAGCACTATGTGTGGCCTAGAATATGCAAAAATATCAGAATATGGTGCAACTCGTGCATAGATTGTCAACGATCCAAGGTTTCCAGGGAAAATAAACTTTTGCCTGCACACTTCGTAGTGCCCGACGCGAGATTCGCTCGTGTTCACATAGACATAGTTGGCCCTTTACCTCCCAGCGAGGGCTATAAATATTTATTAACTATCATAGATAGATTTTCTAGTTGGCCAGAGGCAGTCCCTCTAGTCGATATATCTGTACCAACTGTTGCACGTGCATTTTATGACACCTGGGTGTCACGCTTTGGTGCACCGATCACTCTTATCACTGACCAATGACGACAATTTGAGTCGCAACTAATCAATTCGCTATTAGAGTTGATCGGCACTCAGCGCACTCGTACGACGGCATACCATCCTGAATCAAACGGAATGATTGAACGATGGCACAGACAGTTGAAAACAGCGATAACGTGCCTGATGCAGAATCCTGACTGGAATAAAATACTGACGACCGTTTTACTAGGGCTACGTACTAGAGTGCGTTTGGACACAGACGCCAGTCCAGCAGAACTGTTGTACGGCACTAAGTTGGCGATACCGGGCGACTTACTAGAATTCCGAGACTTAACTACTCAAGGTGATACCTTCTTAACAGAATTCAAACAATATATGTCCAGCTTAAAACCCGTACCGGTAACTCACAAAAACTCCATGAAGCCTTTTATCTTCAAGAATATTGCTACCTGCACTCACGTTTTCGAAAGAGGCAGAGCAGCAAAACCGCCATTAACTCATCCGTACACAGGCCCCCACAAAATCATATCGCGACACCCGGATGGTCACACCTTTGTAATTCAGAAGAACGGGAAACACACACTCGTAAATGTGCAACGGTTAAAACCAGCCTATTATTTGGCCGACGAATTTAATCAATTCACTCAAAACGCAAATGCAAACCCCAACTCCCAGGCGGCGGGAAGTAACTTGCAACATTTCCTCTCACCCGTGACGAATTTTCCCTCTAAAGACATTGCGCGTAGAGTCGTAGATAATACAGAAAGCATCTCAAACAATTCATCTCACTCAATGTACCACTTCTAACGATACTCTAGTGGCCAGCGCACAGCCACAGAGCGAAACTGACGATATTCCATTACCGAATGAAGTGCAAGCTACACAGAGTAGGGCCGGTGCAGACTCTCGCGATAATAACAGTAGAAGTATTGACCAACCATGGTCAATATTAAATTTGTACATAAATCCCCGCACTCGGCCCCTAAACCCAATTGTAAGCGTAACAACAACTCTTTTAAAAGCAAGCTGGAGGAAATACTGAATTCCTTGAAAAAAGCAGTACATCCTTATTAAGCAAAGAAAATTCTGCTCACATTTTCCAGAACTCTCTCTCTGGTCCAGCTTGCTTGAAGCCATGTCTTCCTTATAAATCTGGTCCAGAGTTAAGGAAGCCTCTGAGGCTATTTGCGCGCTCTTGGAGGAGCTCACCCAGGCCATGATGGCGATTCCTGGGGCCTCAAACCGACGCCACAACTTGCGCACGGCCGAGATCTACCTTCTCACCTTTAAGGAGGAATATCTCCTTACCCTCACCGAGCGCTTAAGGACATACGCGCGCCCCGCTATGTCTACGACGATACGTGCGCCGGCAGTGATCTGCCGTAGGCTCCCTGTTCTGTTCGCGGGAGGTCAGCCTGTTTGTACTCTCCTCGTCTACAATATGCACAAAGTTTCTAAAAAAACAGATTTACGGCATGTTTGTCGACTGCGGGCAGAGCAGTTTCACCGTCGACAGGGTGTTCGCGCGCGGTAAGGGGTGCAGCGCGCGGATTACCTGCGACTCTCTAGCATCATCCACCCTCATACAGTGCGATGCGCTCCTCAATAAAGTTTATTTTAAAGGTAAGGAGGACTCGGAGACGAGCAGGTGGTATGTCAAAATATCCCCATTCAAGGAAAGATTAAACCCCAGCTTATCACTGGCAGTACACAACATCACGGGGACGCCTCCTGCCTACTTTGGGGCCTTCCGCCTTAACCCGGTGTTGGCCATTATCAATAACTTTTTAGACAATGATGATAAACTTGCGCTTGTCACTGCACTGGAGGGGTGGCGCGTCCCCTTCGCGAGGATAAGCACGCTACATCTCGACTCCGGTCACAGGCGCTACCATTCGGCTCGTGGATTTGACAGGTTGCTGGAGGACGTACAGCAATTTAACTTACTAAGCATCACCATCGGAGAGTGGTGGCCCATGAGGATGGCGGACCTCCAATTAATATTGAACACTTTGCTAGGCACCACGGGATGCAATAGGAGGCCGCGGTCTCTCATGGGCATTAATTTACGAGGGGTTGTACTGACTCCAACGGCACTCCAGACGCTGTTGCGGTCCTTCTTAATCAAAGATTTAATTATAGGAAAAACTACCGGTTTTTTCGAGAGGACCGCCTGCCTCGAGGGTGTCGAGCGCCTGGCAATATACGCCAACCCGATGGTGCGTCTTTCATGGGTAGAAGATCACCCAGAGGTCTTGAGCTCCTGGTTGCAGGGTCGGTCCGGCGAGAGACTCAAAGTTATTAAGCTAGTTTCCTTGAAAATAACACTATTATTAAAGAGCTCAGCCTGACCGACTGCTGCAACATTGACCGGGGTCAGAGGATTTGACAACTCCTGGAGAGGGTGTTCGGCTCGTCCAACGAGTTGAACGCCTTCCGCTTGGAGAACTTGGGGTCGGCGACCGCACCGCTGGATCACCCACATCAGCCTTTATTCAATATTCACATGCACCTCGAAGAACTGAGCCTTCGAGGGAGCCGCTATGTGGAGCAAAACCTCCAAAATTGCATCAATCATGCTCCGGCGTTGCGGGTCGTCGACTTCCGAGGATTGGGTATCGCGGAGGGGGGATTAGACTTCTCGTCTCTTCAAAATCTGACCGCACTGAAGTTGCCCTACCACCAGGACATCGATGGCACTCTGGAGTCCCTCACGGCGCTTAATTTACGCGAAATATTGGTGGAAAATACTCTTGGAAAAACGAACAAACACAACAAAGCTTTTAATCCACGCGTCGTGAGGGACATTCTCCCCAGGGTGCCGTCCTTCTCCTTCACTGCGGTCGGATGTAAAATTTTTATTCGGGACACCACGCATCATCACGTTCACGCGTGCGGAGCCTCCGTCACGCCTAAATGTGCTTCGAACTATTATGACACTTTCGAAATCAAGAAGCACATCAATTAACTTTTATAGTAATCTCATTCTCTTTTTTGTAACTTTCAATTTTTAACTTTAAAATTTAACAGGCGCAATTTTTCTTATATAGTTTTAAATTCACTTTAACCCAGTCCTCAAATTAGCATCGTTTTTTTCTTTTTATCTGCGTTTTACCCATAAATAATATTCAGACTTCTCTTCTCTCGCACCCATTTATTTATTCACCTTGTCATTTTTTCTCAACAACTTTTCTTTCAATTTAACTTCTATCAATATTTAGCTCTTCTAGCTTTACATATACACTCAATTTTAGAGAGGTCTGGAAATTATCATAAGTGGCTTAAACACTACAACAACATTGTTAACAGTGTAAAATGTATCAACAAACTCAGTTTTGTACAGCATTCAATGCTCAATTTTAATTGTCACGTCAACACGATCATACTTGCATACAGTGCCTTGGCAAAAATCAAAGAAATATAAGCTTAGCGCTTTATACTTAATGCGTTCTCTTAGCAACGTAAATTGTATACACCTATCAGTATTAAACACATCTTCGTGATCATAAGATCTGTCATGCAACGACTGTGATTCAATATATGTGATACGCGTTTAAGCGACATAATTATTAAACTAAGAATAAGCGTAATTACAAAACAAGAGAATAGACACAATCTGTAAATAAGTACTTAAAACCGCCCAAAGTAATCACAAATGTAACACAAAGTAATTACAATTACGAATTAAACAGTAATTACTAATTGCAAAAAATAATTGCAGCTACATTAACAAGTCAATTAAAAAGCACAAGGCGAGTACTTTTTATACGACACATCATCATATATATGCTAAGCATTTTACTTGTAACGACAAGCAACTGTGATATGTTCATCACCTAACTGTGCATAATCTCAATCACCTCATATATTTATATATTACCGTGTACCTGAGCTGTATAAAAATTTTCTTTAAAAAGCAATGTAATAAGCTTTCAGCATTATTTAAATGCAGGGGGGAGTGATGTGGGAACGGACCTCACACAAGCAAGCGTGAAGCGCCACCGACGCTACAAGCAACAAGCAATTTCTCATGTAAACGCCGCTGCGCAGGCGTCAAACGAACCCGAGCTAATGTGCTAAGCACTGTATCGCCAGTCGTCAGACTACCTCCGATCTTCAAGTAATAAAGACACTCTTATTAACAACCAACGTCTTTAATTTCTCCAGCTATCAACACTCCGGGAGCAGGCCTCCCACAATGGTAAATAGAAAAGTTGTTACATTTTACCTCAAGAATATGACAATATTTTTTCAGAATGTTTGGTGAAGGCCTGTGATTGGTCGATATAGCCCCTACATATACTTGAAAATCTAATTCTGTCTGACATGACTGATTTCATCGTATGAGATCTCAAAATTTTCTTTGACTTGAGCACTTCCAATTAAGCCCTTATAAAAGGGTAGCTCAAAAAGATAAGAGCTAGAGCACTTCAAAACAAGTCATTTTTATTACATGTAAATTTACATGTAAATTCCCATTTGACATATAAATTGATAAAAAATCACAAAGAATTGAAACTTGATATAATTTATAAACATGTTTTGGACATAGAATGCAACATTTTCCCAAAGTTTTAGCGATTTTAAATATTTTGATTTTTTCGGTCGCATGAAATCACCCTATAAAATTAATTCAATTACCAGATTTATGAGATCCTAGTACTTTGTTGCATTAAATTTTGACTTAGAAATTTTTTTATACCTTTCTGAAAAAATTCACGCATATGTTTTAGAAGTCATTTATTCATTTTTATAGTAGGATATTATTTGAAGCTCGTTTCTGGTGAAAAACATGATATTTATGATACTTATGATGTGTACTTTTAAGTTTAATATCGAATTTTTAACTGTATTTTAATGATTTCCTACAAAAACGCACTTTTCAAGTATACGAATCTTTTTTCTTGAGATCCTTTTTACAAAAAGAAGTTAACTTATACATTTGTCCTTGAAATCTAGTGTAGGATATATGATAAACACTCTGTTCTTTTGCTTGAACCACATTTTATTGTATATAAAAGTAAGTAATTCTGGCATGAATTAATGAATAGAAAATATAAAAAAGAGTTTTTGACAAAGCTGTATTCTGTAGCCACTCAAAATAAAAATTAAGACCATATGTTTACGTGGTGTAATTTACAGAATTCCATACAGGTTTTAAAAGAACCAACGGTTGGTCTTTGTCGGTGCAGCGAAAAGTCGGTACAGCAATTATCTTAGTGTTAATACGGTCATCTTGACTGGTCAGTAGAAGAATCTCTGCCAAATACAATATTCTCCGATTCGCAGTATTTTATTCTTGTTCGAGTTGCCAGAAAAATAAATAAAAAGTACATAAATTTTGAACCAATCAAAACGCCGCCCACAGGCTGGGATTTATTATTGTCCTAAAATCCGTTAAATATGTCATCCACAAAATTCCAAGTTATTAAATCGACACGTCAAGCTTCTCTGAATCAATCTAAGAATAAAATTCAGCTTCCATCTTGGTGATTGTATGGCATGATATAAAATATAATTTTCTTTTCGTCATTAGCAATAGATAAAGGTAACTTTCACATTTGATTAAGATGTATTCAAAGTGAAACGGAGAAGACACGTTTTACGATAATCCTAAATATTTGATCCTTTGGTGTACCTTATTAAATATATATTAATCTTCGGCTCGAAAACGTTTATGTTGAGTTGCAAATGATCTCCTTATTGCTTTTCTTTTGCATGTTACACTTGTGTCTCTCCTCAAATTCCAGCAGTAGTCTACTAACATACTCTTTCCCCAAACACCTTGATATCTTTTTTCAAACTCTTTTAGATACTGGTGCATTCTTTCACCTTGTTCTTCACTAAAATCTCCTGGGTTTTCTAGAAAGTAATCAATATGAGAATCCAGAGACTGAAGTTTCAGATTCATAAGACGACAACCTACTTCATTAAAGTTATTTATCATTATTGCTGCAATATTTTTATAATTTGGATCTTCATTATTTCCCAAAAATTTGTTCGTTTTTTCCCTAAAACTTTGCCAAGCTGATTTCTCTTTATCTGTCATTTTTCTCTCAAAATCCACATTTTTTAGCAGATCTCTTGATTCAGGTCCAGTAAAGACACCCGCATTTATTTTCACTTCAGAAAGTTTTGGTGGTATTTTAAAGATATACATGAAAGCATTGCTCTGATATCTGCTCATTGCTTTAATAAATTGCTTTGCAATGACTAATTTAATACGCAAAACTGGAAGGATAACTTTACGTGGAGGTATCAAACTCTGACTCAAAACATTTTTACCGCCTGTAATTAACTTTTGTCTCAGTGGTCAGACTTTCCTACGTAATGCTCATCTCGAGCCCGACTATTCCATTCACAAATAAAGCATGGATATGGCACGAATGCTGATGGCATTCCCAACATAATTGTAATTATTTTCAAGTCCCCAAAAATTTGCCACTTATGTGTGTCGTATTTTAATTTTTGTAATAACATGCCCAAATTATGATATTCTTCCATCAATAAAACAGAATGAGCAAAAGGTAAAGGGGCATACACATTTTCATTTTGTAGTAGAATTGCTTTCAAACTTTTTGTTGAGGAATCTATAAAAAGGCACCAATAACAAACCCTATATTCAATGCCGTATGTCTTAACTAAGCTCTCAATATCATTGCATTTTTGTAAAAAACTTTGTAAATGATTTTTCTCTTGAACGATAGTATGGTATGCTCGTTTCTGGAGCTAAACACTTTTTCTCTTTTAGTCTTGAGGCTAACAGTTCGGAATTTTCTTTTGAAAGTATTAAGTCTCGACAACGATCACTCAATTCACATTGACTAAAATTTTCTTGTCTTTTATTGACTTCATCTTCAGAATCAGATGATATATCGTGAATTTTATTTTCTTCATCCTGCGATTTATCCAATAGTTGATCTGGCATTTCCTTATCGTTCGTGGTATAGTCTGCATTAGTGAAATCTTGAAACTTCTTTTCATTTGTGTGCATACTATTGTCATTAGCAGATGTAGCATCAATAAATACAGGAAAAGTTACAGATACTACGTTCGGATACGTAATAGATTGCCTGTTATTACGGTTATAACCGAACATGTTAGTTAAGCAGAAGTAAGAATCGATCGTATGATCTGATGGATATCTCCATGTCATTGAAGAAGAAAAGATTTGTCTCTTGGTTTTGCTGAGAATATTGGGCATCTAGCGCAGGCAACTCCTGGTGTATAAGAATTGCTTAAAAAGCTAACCTCTGTATTGAAGCATTTATTATATTTTTTAATGCTTTCGAAAATGTGAATTTATTTTTGGGAATTTACTGTCCGCAAACAACACAAAAGCTGTCCAAATCATTTTTGCAAGACGAAGATCTTTGACTTACAAGTAGCATTTGATTCTACAAAAGCCAAGTAATGTAGAGCTACGGTCACTTGATGACGACGCCTGCGGGGCCGCTTTGCCGCCCTGACCAGCCGTCGGTTCTGGGATTCCGAGTCCCTACCTCGTAACACTTTTATGTGTGGTTGAAAAATACCTTGCGTATTTTTCTCATACTAACATAGAGCTGCTAAAAAATTCACATTATTTTTATGAATGTTTTCAGATTTTCATGACGGCTTTTTACTGTTTGATTTCAAAACCACAAAATGACCATAAAATGACCTTGAATGGTCTCTGTAAGACATTGGAGAGCTTAAACGAAGCCCGAACTCGAACTGGGCGACCTCAAAAACATATGGTGAATTTTTTGAGATTTTTCTGACAGATTTTTCTCCTTCTGACGTTTAAATGACCTTGAATCTGACGTCCTCAAGGCTAAATGTCCTTGGATGCGGAATCAGTGAACTCAAAAACATATATATGAATTTTCCCAGATTTTACTGACGACTTAGTACTCTTTTATTTGAAATTAACCTTAAAATGACCTTCAAATGACCTTCTGCGACCTCTATAAGACATTAAAGGGTTCAACGAAGCCCGGATTTGGATTAAGTGACCACTAAAACATATGTGTGGATTTTTTCAGTTTTTTTGACGGGTTTTTACCTATCTGACCTTCAAATGACCTTGAAACTGATGTGTTGGAGATTAACCAACCCTCTTATCGTAATCAGCGACCTCAAAAACCTTTGTATACCCGAACCGTTTCTCGTGTTCCAGCTTATATCAAGTGGTGACCTGTATATAGGCGCATATCAAATTATAATTACACAGGCACACAAAAAAAAAAGTGAACAGACCCAGAGACTAGACCTATCATTTCTTATGTATTTTGACGCGCTGAAACCGAATCCGAGCGCAGAATTGCTTCAGGATCCTTCATTTTTTTTTAAATCGAGAAAAACCACCCAGTAAATCAGAAAATCGATCCTTACGGGGGCTTACGGTAGGTAAGGGTTCGGTGAAAAAGGTTAGAGTTCCTGAAAATCACTACAAATGTTACTGTTTATGTACTTTGGTGCGCTGAAACTGAATCTGAGCGCAGAATTGCTTCAGGACCCTTCTTTTTTTTTAATTCGAGAAAAACCACCCAGAAAATCAGAAAATCGATCCTTACGGGGGCTTACAGTAGGTAAGGGTTCGGTGAAAAAGCTTAGAGTACCTGAAAATGACTACAAATGTTATTTTATATGTACTTTGACGCGCTGAAGCCAAAACTGGAGTTTATTTTACTTGTACGCTCTTTAAGTTTTGAAAATCTGGTGGAAAACCTAG
>UELV01147515.1:0-11940 GCA_900490015.1 Megastigmus stigmatizans | reverse complement strand
GCACGTATATTGAGCTTATCGGTTGTTTCTTAGGGCAAGTACACGACGAAGAGTGACGTCTGGTCATTCGCAGTGACACTCTGGGAAATCCTGAATTTGGGTAGGCGCGTGCCGTACGAACAGCTGAGCGACCGGGAGGTGGTGCGCTGTTTGCGGCGTATCTGTCGCGATTGTTCCGGCAGCGACGAAGCGTCCCAGCTCAAGAGCAGCGAGGAGGAAGACGACGACGATGAGGATGAAAAAGTTAGCTATTTTTGTCATGTCTTTTTCAGTCTATTCAACTTAATATTCGCAAAATTCAAAATCAACCGTGAAAGTCAAGTTTAAAATTGATTCTTGCAAAATACAAACTGTTATGTTTTCAATGTTCCAAAAGTGTGATATTCCTTTGAAAACTTTCTTTGGAAAATTTACTATAAAATTTTTACGCTGGTTCATGCCGGTGGGTTATGGGACTTAAACCGACAAAGAGCTTCTTCAGTTTATGATATCGTAAAGAACGATACTTATCGTGCGAAACCGTATAAAAAAGATTTTCAATCTCAAATTTATTCCCTCAAATATAAACTGCTGGACTATTAGTAATTTGGTCAAGGGCTAAAACGAGTATTCTGCGTAAAAAATCATAATTTTCATTCTTTATAGGGCTAACATAATATTAATCTCTCGCTGTGGTTCAATTAACTTTTACCACATTTCCTTGTAATGGAGTATAATTTTGAGATAACTTACGCAACAAAGTAAGTTCTATAGCCTCTTTAATGGAAACTTATACATTATTAAGCTCCATTTTGAAGGACTTTAAACTTTACCGAGATTAAAAGTCTCTAACATTTCAATCTGTTCAACGTGTAAAATAAACGAGTCCCCAAAATTACGTGCATCATCGATCTGCAATATAATCGCAACGTGAAAAACAAAATTCGCTTTTCAGATCGGCTTCACGTTCGAGCACCTGCCAAAGCCGAGCGGCAGCTCCAAGGACATCTATGACCTGATGCTCGAGTGCTGGCGCCGCGACGAGACCGAGCGTCCGACCTTCCGCGAGATCTCGCTCTTCCTCCAGCGCAAGAATCTTGGCTACGCGCCCACCTCCTGATACTGAGAGAAGGAGCTCGGCATCGTCTCGGTAGCCGAGCGCCGATCCATGACAGACTGCACCGTAGAGATCGAGGTGACCGCTGCCTCCTCCTCCTGATCCGAGGCCCGACTCTCCGACCACGACTTCTTCATTCGTCGGACGAAAATTTAAGATCGCGCGGATCCTTTTTCCTTCGTACCCCCCCCCCCACTACATAAATTCTTTTAGTTCGTTCATTTACGTCGTAGTTATTGTTTTAGATAGTGCTGCTTATCGAGGGACGAGTGACGAGTGGCTAGTATTCGATTGTATATAATTGGACTATACGATTAATGAACAATGGAACATTTGCGCGATGAGGATAAGCTCGAGAATATGTAATGTGCTACGGAAATGATGATAGGTTTCGACAGAGAATCGTTCAGTTTTTACTTGTTGGTTCGCGTTGAAAAGTATTCTTAAATCCCCTTGTTTTCACAAATATCGATAAATAGTTGTGATCGGAGGTCCTGCAAATGTTTATTTTTCATATAAGGCGGACAAAAACTCGACGTTGTACGTATTCAGCTGTAATATGGGAGAACAAGTGAGAGAGAGAGAGAGAGAGAGAGAGAGAGAGAGGACGAAGGAGCATTTCTTAATATGTTTCTGTAAACCTGCGTAAACTTTGAAATGGTAACTGTAAACATTCCCGCATCGACGAGGAGATTACCTTTGTGTTGTGTATAATGTTCGTCGAGCGATTGCGTAGTATATAGAGAGACGTTATCGGGGATCCCAGGACACACACACTGCGTATTTAGGTATATTTAAGATTTAAGAGAAACGAGATATAAGGTATTTTCAAAGGTATTACGCGGATAACTGTAGCATTCGATCGATATAAATATATATATATATATATATGTTGTTGCGACCAAATGCTGCTACGCGAATGGGTCGGACCGCTGATTATGCGTTTTTTCACTCTACACGAGCTTTACTATATAAAATTTAAGGTAGTTGAAAGTCGCGAGTTTAATCGTTTCGAGTTTTGCGTTATGAAAATGGCATTTTCACGATTTAGGAGTTTATTTTTATAAATTTAAAAGAGACTAAATTGTTTCGAAAGAGTCGATGAAATTTTTTAACAAATTAGTTTCAGTGAGTATTAAATTATTTAGCTATTGTAGTATTTCAAAAACTTGTTCACGGTACGAAAGGTACTTTAGTATAAGAACTATTACAATTTTTAAGCTTCTTACTTACTTTATCATTGGAATGAGAGAAAATTTTAGCAAAAGACCCCGACAGAGTAAAGGTATAAATAAAAATATCGAGCGATCATCACGTCGCACCTGAAAATTATACCACGGCTATGACACATCATAATGATAAATTTATGTAATAGGCGGGATCAATGAGAAATTAAGGATATCGATTGTAAATATAAACGTTTAAGCGCATAGAATATATATACATGATGAAAGGAAAATGGCATCGCAACGTATTCATTTTTAAGCGAGATCTCTTCCTCTCAACGATACTTTCGTTCTATCAACAGGTGAAGAAATTAATTAGAATAGAAGGCGAGAGAAAGGAAATGTCGCTTTTCATTTCACTCGGAATAGGCCGATAAGATTGTAATATCACGATACGAAACGAGCACAGAGGGCAAAGGAAGATAAACAAATACGAAATAACGAAACCGTTTACATATCGGACACAGCAAATTATTTTTCAAAGAGAAAAGCGCTACGATGGTATATTATATATATAGATTCTTTCATATGTGGTCGCGTATAGATATATAATAAAGCATATGGATTAATTACGAAAGAGAGGGATTGGTAATTTATAAGTGTAAACTAGTTGAGTAAGGTTCGAGAAGTAGGCGTATATTAGATTTAACATATGTGCGCTGATATTCTTAACAAACTAAGTACGCTAGAAGATGTTACCGTTATCACATTAAAATATTATTTATATAATTCGAATACAATCTATGTAAGGAGGTATAGGTAGTTTGGAAAAAAAACATAGATATGTTATATATATGAAAAAATTATATATAAGAAGACGTATTTTAAGTGTAAACATAACGCTGCCTTCGGCTAAAATTGTTGCCCCTAACTGCTATGTAAAGAGCAAGAAGTATGTTAGGGAAAAATCTATTTTATCTAGAAAAATAAATTTTACTTTCCTTCTTATTAGAAAACTTCTGATTTAATGAACTTGTCAACTGTTTCTATTAATGGAAATGGTTTAAATTTAAAAGTGTATTATAATATTTTTAGAAAAGGTCAGTGTTTTTATTCACAAAACGTGCATACTGATTTTTGCATAACATACTTCTTGACTTATTTACTCATGTGATAATTCGTATATCTCTGTGTACCTACTGATCTACGTCTAACGCCTAGAATGTCTATTGATTCCGATTTCACAATGAAGAAGAAAAAAAACAACCAAAGGTAGGCACATCGATGAGGAAACCGAAAAATTCTTTCCGGTAGATGCTTTAGTTCAGACCTATTTATACTCCACTGTTATGTGCCTCATTTACTGCCGACAATTAGTATTAAATGTCGCGCGAATTATTCGAATCTGTATGACAAATCAGACAATGGAGTATTATAATAGACGTAAACATAAGATATGTACACACGTACCCTTATTATTTTGTAAAACTTTTCCCATAGCGTTGAACATTCGTGGTCAGCTATTACCATCGACATAAGCCTGTTAAACGAACAAGGATAAGAGAAAGATGCAAAACATGTTTAAAGTAGATTTTATACCCTTACGATAAAAATTTGCTGGAAAAATACGCAAGAGCTTTGTAGAATTTGTGCAGGTTTTCTTTGACAAACATCCATTCGCGCGTTGGAGAAAAGAAATTACGTCCGATCTACGTGTTTGTAATGTTTTATGTTTATTTTAAAAAATAATCCCACAAACCTATTTAAACAAGTTCTGCAGACATGTCTAATTCTTTTCAAAATAATGTCAAAACATAACGAAACTTTAAACGTGGAATATAAAATTTTACAAAGTGTATCATACGCATTTTATACGGCGAAAGAACGAAAAATGTTAAATAAATTCCGGGATAAAACTGTAATAAGCTAAGATTCTTTCGGTTACAAATCCTTTTTCGTTTATTTAGGCGATTCACGTATTATAATTTTCAATCACGTCATAAAATATTGTTTTCACGAATCGCGTCGAATTGTGATCACTGCCCCTTGGTATATCTATATGCAAATAATTGCCAGAAAGAAAAAGAAAGAAAAAGAAAGAAAAAGAGAGAACGCCACAGAAACGATGGCAATCACACATTGCGCCGCTTGAATTAATCATTTCATCGGTATGTTTGACAATCGCGCTTGAGCCTTGAGACTGAAATATTTCTTTGTTGACATGATATGTTATATTCCATCTTTGACATTAGTCGTTCGTTTCAAAGTATTCTACTTACTATTTAGATAAATAAATTAATCGTTATATAACGGAAAAGTCACTGAGTACCAGAAATAAATTTTGTTTAAACGCATGTATGACTGTTTATATGCTATAATTCATTTCCTCGAAATTCACAAAGCAATAATTCAAATGTAGGAATTGGCTTAATATCATTGAAGTATTATAATTATATGCAAAATCTTGGAAGAAAGTGTGGAATAACATGCATCGATTGTACTTTTCTTTCTAAACTATTGAAACTGTAATCTTCACTAATCATCAAATTATTTTTTTTACTACTGACTGTTTATAATTTTGTACGTAGCTTCTGTAAATAAACTGAAGAACTATTGTCTGCGTCCGGTTATAAGACTATAAAAAAATCCTTCGCAGCGTATTAACAAAAAAAAAGTAGTGTAGAAGCATAACGATGTACAACGACTTAGAAACTAAACTGCCTGTATATTGTAACTACTTTACGGTTAAAAAAAACTGTTAATAGACTTATGTATGTGTAAATATACAAAGTAGATATTAACTAGTCATTCACGGTGACGCGTTTTCTTCATATATAATTTCTTATATACCGCTTACTTTGACAAACGATATGTTCTACTAAAAGAAAAAAAAAAATCAGCTTCTTGTATTAGCATCTAAAAACATAAATGAAAATGTTCAATAGTTGAGGTTTTAAATTCAACAAAAAGAAAAAAAAACCTTACACAAGGGACTTGTCTCAATATACATAATATACATAATAGCAAAATAATAATTTTACTGCCACATAGGATCTGCATGAATATATTTTTTCGTACCTATGAATAATCATAGTAACTTTGTTGATCGTTTATTTTGTATTTATACTTGTAAGTGAATTGGATAACAATCTTATCAATGGTGCTTTGCATAATAATGTCGAGTAAGAAAGATGTGGTACGATGTGAAAAAAGAAAGAAAGGGGGGAGAAAGAGAGAGAGAGAGAAGCATGAAAGTGAGATTAATTCATACATTTCACTAACGATGCTTAAGTAGTTTTAGATACTTATAGGATACGAAATGCAAGTCTCTTGTTAAGGTAAATAATGATAAGTGGAGCAATATTAAGGTGTTTAGAAGACTTCACTGCGAATTGCTTTTGTGCAAATATTGAAATAATAATACAATTTAGTTTTTCATTTGGGTTTAATTATTTTACGGAGAAAATGTACACCTATAATTAAGTTGGTTTATTAAGTATTTGATTATTTTTTTATTAGATAAAACTTATAACATTATTCAAATACAAGTGATTTCAATTAGGACAAATTGCATTATTATTTCGGTATTTTTCATGAAATCATAAAGCTGTCTTCTACTTCACTCGTCAGAATAGTGGTGTTATACTGTATTGAGACAAAAGACACCAATACTATTGATCACACGTGTCTTGCAGTCTTATTTCATTGTTATCACGGCGGTATGATATAAGAATTATACATAACATACACAGTACGTTTCGACTTTGTAGTAATAATAACTGACATGTAATATGCAATAAATATGGAAGAGTAATAAATAAACTACTCAAGAAAAACATTTATAATGATTTATTAGTATCATAGAAGTCCTTATCCAAATATACTGTATATTAATAGAGTAATAACAAATAGACACAGCGTATTATTACAACGTGAGCATTGGACGTGTAAGCTTAGTCATAAAAATAGTTATAAATATAATATTTCTTCTATATAATAAACTTTAAAAATATTTTCATTATATAAATATACTATAAGTCGTTTATCCATTATGGTATAAATAGATGTTTTTAATGAAGTAAAAGAGTTGAATCTACCTACCAAAATTTCTAGGTAGGATCCACATATAAAAGTTATAAAAAAAGTTCAGTGACATTCAATTGGAATATGTATTATACACTGATATTTCTAGACACAACATAGTTTCGCTAAATACTGGCATTACTACTTCGCAATATAATCCCAGTTTAAAATTTTCAGTGTAGGTGTGCAAATATGTTCTACTTTCACTTTCATTCCCAAAAAGTTGAAAAATATATTAATTTTTAATAATAGATTTTTTTACATGTATCATTAATATCATTAAATTTTAATTTAAACAATTATAATGATCAATTATAATAGCATATGATTTTTTGATTTTAAAAAACTATGTCTGATTTCGATTCAAAAAATAACTATCTTTGAAATAACTGTCTTAGAAACAATTAATAGAAGTAACTATCTAAATTAATATTTCAATTGGTCTTCATTGTAGAAGCTCTTATATCTAGATGTGCGTGCTGATTTGCATTTAAAATCCACCCCTAATCTTTCATTTAGATACCTTGCTAACAATTATTTTTTTATAGCCACTTATTACATTAAAATTTATACGTATATTATACATATGTTTATAAATATTTTTTATGCATATTGTATACGCATTTGTAAAATTGAGAATTAAAATGAAACATTTGATATACTTATACCATTATCACATCGAGATATTGTCAATTTCTTTTCTTTCATCCAGTTTAACTATAAAAACTTTTTTTCTTATCTCAAGGTAAAATAAACACTGAGAGATATTTCCATTTATAAAACTATAAGTATTCGAGTTATAGTTCTGAATAGTTATGATTTTCTTCTTTAGCAAAATTTTTGCTCAATGTAGGGAAGGAACACTTTTTTTGATACTCATTGAAGGCTAAAATAGCAGCATTTCTACCACTTATGGCACTCATTTCCATGGCACTTGCAACCCACTCCATTGCATTTACATGGTATAGTCCATCGTGTAATTTAAATTTGTCAAATCGCATATTTGATGAATATTTGGGATATGCTTTCCATTGGATTTCCTTCACTTCATCAACCTTAAATACATTTGTTATTTTATATTATTTTAATGCTTGGATTAACGAATATTTAGTTATAGAAATATTCACAAATATTCTGTCTGTATCAATATACAGACAGATTATTTGTTTAGTGTACTTCTTTAGTGTAACATTTATGTTCAAAATTCATTAAGAATATAAAAAATTAAATTCATTATAAATTAAATTGATAAAAATTTATAAAAAAAAATGCGGACCTAATTAGGTACAATACAAAATAATTGGCATTTAAATTTTTTTTATCAAACTTTCAATGTAATATAAATTTAGTGGTAATTACTGCATAAGGATTAGTTATATGTTTAAAAAATAATTTTCAAAATAAAATCCATATCTTATCTATCTTTTTATACAGTTTTGTACACTACACACTTTATAGCAATAATAAAATAATAATTTATTTGTTTAAACTTACGTGTGAAAAAATTTTATTTATGGTTGAATCATCTAATTTCTCCCTACTAAATATTTTCCAAACTTTTGTGCGATTATTTTTCTCGCCCTCAACTGAAGATAATTTGCCGATTGAACTAATTTTAGTTGCTATTGGATCACAGCTCATAATTCCTTCAATTTCATCTTTCAGACCAAAATATGAATAATTTACTTCACCAGATACAAAAGTTGCAACCGTAGTCTGATATTCACCCAAAAATTGTTCATCAATATTGATATATATTTTATGTTTTTGATCACGGGTCATAGGAGCCGCAATAATTACAATATCATATAATTTAAAATTTGAAGAATTCTTTTCTCCATCTAAAACAGTTTTTAAAATTAGTATTTAGAATTGATACAGAAAAAATTATATTTACCTCCATAAATTACTTCATATGCAAGTTTTTCATCTTGATAGAGTGGTTTAATTTCCGTAACAGTAGAATTTATTATCGAAACTCTTTCATTACGAGAAAGTAGATATTTTGGTACCTGCAATTAATTGAGAATATGTAATTAAGTAATTTAAAATGTAATACAAAATAATATTGTTTTTTTCACTTATAAAAAAAAAAAAAAAAATTAATAAAGATTGTTAAATGTTAAAACATTTACCTCTTTATTGCCACCTTTAACAGACCATAAATCAAAGCCAGCACCCGCTATTGAAACACATCCTACAAATGAATGTACATTTGTATCTTGACCATAATTAACAATAATTGTTGCCTCAACTAATTCGTCAATCAATCTATTACTATAACCCAAATTTAGCAAGTGATCTTTTATTGATATTTCCAGTAAATTTACAAATTCCTTATTCATAGCACTAAGTAAGGCAGTTACATTATCAAAAGCAATTCCTTTATCTTGAAGCAAATAAATTTTTTCAAAATCATCTAATATTGCACTGACATATCTATAAAGATGGAAGGGTTGCAATCCATATCTGTACAGAAGCTTAAATAATGTTACTGATTCCCAACTACTTTCTTCAAAGATAAGTTCATTGCCATTCCAGATACCAAATCTAGCATTTGAAAGAGGTGAAGGATATAAGTTCAACAACTTTACAAAGTCTTTCATATATTTGTTCGTAGGATGTATTATGGCACCTCCAGCTTCAAACTCTTCATTTCCTAGATTAATGGTAGCCAGTCGCCCTCCAATATTTTGATCTTCGAATATATCTATATCAACATTTTTATCGAATAACTCAGTAAGAAAATGAGATGTAGAGGCTCCTCCAATTCCTGCTCCAATAACAGCTACAGAATGCATGAATAGTAACAAAATTTAATAAAAATTATTTTTTTATAAACTGATTGAAGTTCTAATGACTATTATTTCAATTTAACATCTGATATTATGATACTTACCAACTTTTGGTTTACAATTATGAGAACAAAAGCAGCTTCCGATATTCAAGAATCCAATCAAAAATAGACTAGAAATATATTTTTGCATGGCCATTTTTTAAGGGTCTTAGACTTTATACCAGAATAATTGTATAGTTGTTCTATCATCTCAGCTAAACCTCAGTCGTCATTGCTTTTCAATATTTATTACAGTGTAATAATTCCACAATATATTACTGCATGAATATCACTGAAACAAATGTTTTAGTAAAAATAATACCAATTTGTTATGATTCTATATTTGCCATTATATATGCCATGAAAAAGATGTAGATATTTTGATAAATCACGAACACTTGATGTATAATAATCCACAATTTATCCAGAAAATAACCTTTTGTGTAACTGGATAAATTTTTACTAACTATTCTTTTACTTCCTATTAAATTTTACAACTAAAGAAAATAAAATGTGCATTTAACAATTACTTGCAAAATTATTTCATTTGTAACATACCATTTATATGAAACAAATATTTACAAGAATATTAACAATTGCATTCTCTTATCAGTTATCCCGAGCATCACGCTTTAAGATACAATATTATAATTAGATAGAATTGGAAAGATTTATTGATTAATTTATTTATATTCGACGCGCACACCTATGATGGTTATGTTATATATGTATCTGAATTCTAAGTAGAGATGTAAAATGACCGTCTTTTTAAGAAGCGTCCTGTCACGGTCAATCTGTCGGTCATTTTCTCGTTAATGACGTCAAAAACTATTTTTAATCACTTTTATCATCACTGTTTTTAAAATTCTGAATGTAAAATGACGGTCATTTTCTTTCTGGTCGGTACTCGATCCAGTGATGATAATAAAAGACAGAAAAGTCGATAAAGGGGTACCAGTTTCAACTAAAAAGAGGTTAATAATCATAATTGGTCGTGTAGATTAAGGCGTTGTTCCCATATTATTTTAGTTTTTTTCAGGGCTCGGGTTCGAATTTCGACCGTATCAATTTTTTTTTTTTTTCAAAAAGCTCAATACATCGTCAAGACTAATACATTTTTTAATATTCAACATTATAAATGTAGCAGAGTAAATTAATTCAACTATTAAAGAATTTTTATTTTTATTGTAATCCCTTATATAAATGTCACATGCTTACCGATTAGCGCCGAGCGCGCTCTTTTTGAATGCACATGCGAGAGAGAGAGAGAGAGAGCGTGAGAGAGAGGGAGAGAGAGAGAGAGAGAGAGAGAGAGAGAGAGAGAGATATGACCATATAATAACAGCGCGAGATGGCGCGCGAATGCATGGATAGGAAACAGGTTCGAGTAGCAGAGACTGATATGTGCTAAAATTGTTGATCTGTATCGACAACGAATAGGTACTTATCTTACGCGAAACACGTAGAATTTTTTTTAAATCAATTGAATTGGAATCATTGACGCATTTTGAATGTAACATTTTCAAAGAATTTATACGTAAATAGCGTTAAAATACCGGGGAGAAAAAAGGGCGATTGCGAGTTGAAGCCTTTCTCAACCGAATTCTGATTCTGAGTCTCCTTAGTTATCCAGATTCTGAGTTGTCTCCTTTTCCAACTGGATTCTGCATTGTCTCTTACTTTAAAAAATCAGGTGATAATTAATAGTCTAATAATTAAACACTGAGGTGTACAGCGTATCTCGATACTTTAAATTAAAATAAGTAGATCGATTTCACAGAAATCTTCGAAATTGTTTGTTCTGATCTAAAACCTATTAAAAAATTAATTGTGTTTATTTGATTGAAAATACAACAAGTGGGATTTTTACTATAAATTTATTCCTTTTCACATTCCAACATTAACGGAAAACAAAGAGGGCAAATAATCGAAAATATTTAGATTTAGATATTTATAATTTATATCTATCTACGAGGTTGCCGAAAATAATATTATGAATTATACAAATCCCGAATACAGGTGCCCTTCGTCTATGAATTATCTTTCATCTATAGCAACGTTTCAAGTACTTAGGTAAATATTTCAAAGGCACCTTCAAAAATTTCGTTTCAAGAGTTGAGGGTTTTTTCCATATTTCATATAATTATAGGCTTTTTTAAAATTACTATTAGATTTTCAATGACAAAAATATTTTTTTCGCCCTACGCTAGAAATATAATTTTATTTTATCCTATGTAAATTCAAAGAAAGGATGTGTGTATGAAAGTAAATTTGGCATTTTGATTTTGGTAACGGTCAACTACGAATATTACAGTCAGACTCGGTCGGTCGCAAGCTCAGACAGTCTAAAGATCGTCAATTTACAACTATATAGATAATGAGGAATCAGGATTCAGGTTTATATATTTTTTTAATTTATTATGTTCGTTTTAGTGAAACCTTCAGATAAAATAATTATTTATAAATCAAATAATTTATTTATATAAACAAACTGCCAAAACATTAAATATGTTTTATGAAATTATTATTTATTAACTAAATACAATAGTCTTTAATTTTTTGTACTATAATATAGTACCTATAGTAACTATATAAAATATGAAAGAATGGAACGTATTACAAATACTATTAAATTATTTTTTTAATATTAATCGAAATCACATTGTTCATCTCCATTTCTATAATGAGTATGATCAGTCTCGGGAATATCAAGTAGATTTGTAGTAAGTACAGATGTCTCTATCAGAATGCGTATGCGG
>UELV01147418.1:0-13502 GCA_900490015.1 Megastigmus stigmatizans | reverse complement strand
TACCGGTTGTACTCCGTAGCTATCAAAATAGGTTCCCTGTCTATGACAGTCAATGTAGATGGCCACCCAATGCGTTCCTGATTTCGTATGATCATCCGTCTTACATACTACACCGTTTGGTGTCTGCAGTAGATTCAAGATACGATAAGCCGCGTAAACTCCGCTCGCGTTTACCCTCAGCCCCTCCAGAGCTCTCATTATTTCGCGAGTGTTCATAATGGCGATCCGTAGTCTCGTTCTCTGTTATGGTGCTATCTGACTCGTCGTCGTCGTCGTCGTCGTCATCGTCGTCGTCGTCGTCGACCTTGACCACGTAGTCGGGGTCGTCCTAGTCTTCGTCGGTGATGAGATCTACTTCGTCTCTACGTTCAAGGGAATATTCAAATCTTATTTGCGCCTTTCTTCTCTCGTGCATAAGTTTTACAAGTGCGTGGTAAAATATACTGTGGTTATCCTCCGGTAGACTTGGTTGATCTTCTTCGGATAGAAGTGAATAAAACCATGATCTTAATAGATGTGCGCGATAAAGCGCGCAGCGCTCATTTTTATTGTTTTTTTCTCCGCAACCGTGGTAAAAACATATAGACTCGATATCAAATTTTAATTCCAACTCGAGGAAGCTGAGAGAAGTATGTGTATACTCGTCGACATTTATAACGCTGCGTCCCATTATAGATGAGATGTATCGTGCTTCTTCCATTCCTCGTACGAAAATTCTGTCAGCCTTTCTCGCAATATTTTAGAGATGAAAGTGCAATTTTCTTAAACTGATGTCACCGTCGCATCAGTGAATCCCAATCATACGTCTTGAGATGTAGTCGTTGGTAACTTTTATGTTTTCTGGTAATTTAGCGAAATCGCACGGTGGGGTGGTTGTCCAATGAGCTACACGACGGACTTGAAGAGATACAACCGCAACTTCTTTACGCGGCTCTGCGGCTCTGAATCTCTATTGCGTAATCCATGATGTTGGCGCTACTGTCGCTACTGGTGCTACTGATGTTGCTGCTGGCTACTGGTCGAAAGTGCGAGTGATACTGATGCTCCATCCAATACGTTTCGTTGTCTTATACTTTTATCCCCACCCATTGCCTATGTGTTAAAATCCGTTACGATCTGTCTAGTCGAATCAATTTCCAGCACGTTATCGTATTCTGCATAGACTATGCAATTTATCGTCGATTCGAGAGAATTTTCAAAACCTACCTCTATTCGCACACTTCCCGAGCCCGTACGGGATTCCAATGTGTAGCGCAGTGTGCGGATATACAGGTGTTAGATCAAACGCGGTAAAAAAATACCCTCTTGAATAGTTGTACCAGCTGATACCAATACCCTCGTTGTGAAAATGTTATGTGGGAGGGTGAAAAAAGTTATGCGCGAGGGTGAAAAGCGTAGCCACGATTATAAAAAGTTAAGCGCGAAGACAAAAAACTTATATGTGAATATGAAAAATTTGTTCGCGAGGGTAAGAAGTTATGTGCGAGGATAAAAAACTTATGCACGAGGATGAAAAGTTATGTATGATGTTGAAAAAAGTTATATGCGAGGATGTATTTATGCGTGGATGAAAAAATTATGCGCGAGCATGATAACTTAACCGCAATGATAACATAGTTCTGTACGAGGATGAAAAACTTAAGCGTGAGGATGAAAACTTAGCCGCGATTATAAAAAGTTATGCGCGAAGACGAAAAACTTGTATGCGAAGATGAAAAACTTGTAGGCTGTGTTAAAAAAAAAGTTATGCGAGGATGAAAACTTAACAGCGAGCATGAAAAATTTATGTGTCCCACCCATCGTCAAAGTTAATGCTCTACTTATCGGTACGATGAGACTTACAACAATTTTGAAAATGAGCTTACAAGTAGAAAAGTTTACCTAAAATATCTTGGAGATTTTCGAATCGAGTTTATCTGAAATATTTTAAATTTCACAACTCATGTAGTAAAAAAGTCCGCAAGAATATATGTATAAAAATTTATCCTTAGACTTTAATTATTTCATAAGACCCGTAATATAACGTCAACACTAGAATTTTTATTAATCATTCTTTAAGTAAAAAACTGATGGTGTCGTGCATTCGCAAAGCAAAGAAAGAGTACGAAACTGCTTAACCTCAGGCATAAGTTTTTCTTCCTCGCACATAACTTTTATATCGTAGCATATAACTTTTCACGCTCACGCATAAGTTTTTACCTACACACATAAACACTTCGTCCTTGCACATAACTTTTCACGATCGCCCATGAGTACATCCTCGCACATAAGTTTTTTCACCATCGTACATAATTTTTTCATCTTCGTGCATAAGTTATTTAACCTCGCACATAACTTTTTAATACTCACAGTTAAGTTTTCTAGCTCGCGCATAAGTTTTTCGTCCACGACTAAGTACACCTTCGCCCATAACTTTTTTTTTTTCACCATCGCACATAACTTTTCATCCTCGTGCATAAGTTTTTCATCCTTACACATAACTTTTTAGCCTCGCGTACAAGTTTTGCATCTTCACATATCAGTTTTTCGTCTTCGCACTTAACTTTTTATCATCGTGGTTATGCTTTTCATCCTCGCACATAACATTTTAGGCTAGCGTACCATTTTATCATCTTCGCATGCAAGTTTTTCGTCTTCGCGCATACCTTTTTATACTCGCTGTTAAGTTTTCATGTTCGCTCATAAGTTTTTCGTCGACGACTAAGTACACCGTCGCAAATACCTTTGTTTTTCACCATCGCACATAACTTTTCACCCTCGTGCATAAGTTTTCATCCTCGCACATAACTTTTTCATGCTCGCTGTTAAGTTTTAATACTCGCGCATAAGTTTTTCGTCGTCGCGCATAAAGTTTTATCATCGTGGCTAAGTTTTCATCCTCGCTCTTAAGTTTTTCATCCTCGCACATAACTTTTAAGCCTCGTGTACAAGCTTTTCATCTTGACATATAAGTGAAATATCTAAGGATTCTGTATTGATTTAAAAAATACCTTGAAGCTACCTAGAATATTAACAGTAAATTAAGAAATAAGAAAGAATGCCACCGAGGTCAATGTAT
The DNA here is from genome assembly GCA_900490015.1 of Megastigmus stigmatizans. NCBI lineage: Eukaryota > Metazoa > Arthropoda > Insecta > Hymenoptera > Megastigmidae > Megastigmus > Megastigmus stigmatizans. The sequence goes on along the minus strand of UELV01147418.1, from coordinate 10,444 downwards.
TATTTACTAAATAATCTCCAAAATATTTTCTGTTGAAAATTATCGTTATCGTCTATCATTATCGTTTATCATTAACCTTCAATTGCAAAAAAAAAGACCATTGAAACGCATTTCAGTCGAACGGTAATTAAAAAATCATTTAATTCGTATCGGTAAATACTCTTATCTTTAACCATCAATTACAAAAAACTAAGGGTTTCCACATTTGAAACTCATTTTATTCGAAAGATAATTGAATAATCTTCTAATTAGTATCGTCATATAAATAATTTCGAAATATGAGAGTCATCCTCCGCAATTTTGCAGCAAAAAAACGACCAAATTCGTCCATTTCCGAGCCCTTATTTTAAAGTTAACCTTGATACGCAAATAAAAACTAAGACGTTTCCACCATTAAAGGTTATTTCGAAATCTGACGGCCAGCAGCCGTGAATTTAAAAAAAAGATAAAAACGATGAAATTCGTCCATTTACGAGTTTTTTTCATATCTTTAACCTTCAATTGCAAAAAAAAACCATTATCTAGAACCTATAATTGCAAAAAAAATCTAATAGATATCCGGCTTTACTATACTTGAAATATAATTGAAAAATATTTGAATTCATATCGATTGCGTAAACAATTTCGAATTACGAGAGCCAGCAGCCGCGATATTGCAACAAAAAAACGACCAAATTCGTCTATTTTCGAGTAATTTTCTTATATTTAACCTTCTATTGCATACAAAAAACTAAGCGGTGTCCTTCTTTGAAACTTATTTCATTCGAAAGATAAGGAAAAATCTTTTAATTTGTGTCGGAGATATAAAAAATTTCGAAGGCAGCGAGCCAACAGCCACGAATTAAAAAAAATCGATTAAATTTGTCCATTTCAGAGTATTTTTCTTATCTTTAACCTTCAATTGCAAAAAAAAAAAAGTAAGAGAAGTCGAGCTTCGAACTTACTATATTCGAAAGATAATTGAAAAAATCTTCTAATTCGTATTAGTTTTATATACAATTTCGAATTTCGAGAGCCAGCATTGAAAAAAATGTAGGCAGTATGCTCCTCTAAAAGTGGATGCGCTGCAACACTCTAAAGTGGTGTAACCGCTCTCTCTGTTTGGGGTAACCGTTGCTCCAAAACGGTGAAAATACAGCGCCACATGACTGGTGATACAGTTCACTCAGAAACACGAGCACTTTTGGGGCTCTCGTTCTCCCAAAAACCGTGTAACCGGAGCACCAAACTAAGATGGCGCTGTTCCCCGTGCGCCTCGAGTAGCATCAGCGCCAAGTTTTTTTCAGTGAGCAGCCGCGATTTTGCAATAACAACACGACGAAATGCGTCCATTTTCGAGCCCTTATTTTAAAGTTAACCTTGAATCGCAAATAAAAACGAAAGATAATTTACAGATCTTTTAAGTCATATCGCTTATATAAACAATTTCGAAATATGAGAGCCATCAGCAGCGAATTTAAAAAAAAATCGATGAAATTCGTTCATTTCAGAGTAATTTTCTTATCTTCAACCTTCAATTGCAAAAAAGAAACTAAAAGATGTCCAGCTTTGAATCCTACTATATTCGAAAGATAATTAAAAGATCTTTTAATTCGTATCGGTTCTGAATGATCAAAATCTGATGGCCAGCAGCCGTGAATTTAAAAAACAAAAACAAAAAACGATGAAATTCGTCCATTTCCGAGATTTTTTCTTATCTTTAACCTTCAATTGCAAAAAGAAAACCATTGAAATTCATTTCATTCGAAAGGTAATTAAAATATCATTTAATTCGTATCGGTAAATATTCTTATCTTTAACCATCAATTGCAAAAAACTAAGGGTTTCCACATTTGAAACTCATTTCATTCGAAAGACAATTAAATATTCTTCCAATTAGTATCGTTATATAAATAATTTCGAATTACGAGAGCCAGCAGCCGCGATTTTGCAACAAAATAACGACCAAATTCGTCCATTTCCGAGTAATTTTCTTATATTTAACCTTCTATTGCAAAAAATAGTAAGCGGTGTCCACCTTTGAAACTTATTTCATTCGAAGGATAATTGAAAAATCTTTTAATTCGTATCAGTTATATAAACAATTTCGAAATCTGCGAGCCATCAGCAGCGAATTTAAAAAAAAATCGATGAATTTCGTCCATTTCAGGGTAATTTTCTTATCCTCAACCTTCAATTGCAAAGAAAAAACTAAAAGATGTCCAGCTTTGAATCCTACTATATTCGAAAGATAATTAAAAGATCTTTTAATTCATATCGGTTATATAAACAATTTCAAAATCTGACGGCCAGCAGCCGCGAATTTGAAAAAAAAATAAAACGATGAAATTCGTCCATTTCAGAGTAATTTTCTTGTCTTTAAGCTTCAATTGCAAAAAAAAGTAAGCGGTGTCCACCTTTGAAACTTATTTCATTCAAAGGAAAATTGTAAATTCTGTTAATTCGTATGGGTGATATAAACAATTTCGAAATATGAGAGCCAGCAGCCGCAATTTTGCAAAAAAAGGAAATTCCTTTATTTCCGAAATTTCCTTATATTTAAGCTTCAATTGCAAAAGAAACTAAGAGGTGTCCACCTTTGCAACCTATTTGATTCGAAAGATATTTGAAAATTTTTTTATGTATGTTCATCTGTAGCGAAAGCTCCGCTGAAAGTTTGCGAACTCAGCATCATCGCTTTGTTTAAAGAGATCGGCATTCAGATCCCCATGATAATTTTATGACTATAATTAAAACAGAATGTTCGCAATCTATCTAGCAGATCCGAATCCTTAATCAAAGGTATTTTTGGTGGCCTATAAATGACTGAAACAAGAAGAGGTGTAGAGTCGCCCTTCTGAATACTGCAAAAAATATATTCAGGTTTCATTTGGAGCCCTTTTACTTCTGAGAGAGACAGGCAGCGCGAGGCGTGCGGCTCACTGCTCTAATTGCGAGCAGTTTAAAATTGCCATTACTCGAAGAATTGATGATGAAAATATGCAAAAAATTATCAACATTCTTGAATCTATGTACAAACATGTAGTATTATTCAAACAACTTCAAAGTACCGTTAACAGGGGTTAAAAAAAATAAAACAAATATCGCATATTTATATGTTTTTCTGTTGACAAATGTCTGTAATGAATTTTCGAAGAATTGAAACGTTTCACGTTTATTGTTATTTATTGGATACTAAAGTATATTTTCAAAAAGTTTGAAATGATAATTTTCAACAGAAAATATTTTGGAGATTATTTAGTAAATAATACATTGACCTGGTTGGCATTCTTTCTTATTTCTTAATTTACTGTTAATATTCTAGGTACCTTCAAAGTATTTTTTAAATCAATACAGAATCCTTAGATATTTCACTGATATGCCAAGATGAAAAGCTTGTACACTAGGCTTAAAAGTTATGTGCGAGGATGAAAACTTAGCTACGATGATAAAAATTTATGCGCGACGACGAAAAACTTATGCGCGAGTATGGAAACTTAACAGCGAGCATGAAAAAGTTATGTGCGAGGATAAAAACTTATGCACGAGGGTGAAAAATTATGTGCGTCGCTAAAAAAAAAGGTATTTGCGAGAGTGTACTTAGTCGTGGACGGAAAACTTATGAGCGAGGATGAAAACTTAACAGCGAGTATAAAAAAGTTATGCGCGAAGACGAAAAACTTGCATGTGAAGATAATAAAATGGTACGCTAGCGTAAAAAGTTATGTGCGCGGATGAAAAGCATAACCACGATGATAAAAAGTTAAGTGCGAAGAAGATGTAAAACTTGTACGTGAGTCTAAAAAGTTATGTGTAAGGATGAAAAACTTATGCACGAGGATGAAAAGTTATGTGCGATGGTGAAAAAAAAAGTTATGGGCGAGGGTGTACTTAGTGGTGGACGAAAAACTTATGAGCGAGCTAGAAAACTTAACCGTGAGTATAAAAAAGTTATATGCGAGGTTAAAAAACTTATGCGCGAAGATGAAAAAACTATGTACGATGGTGAAAAAACATATGTGCGAGGATGTACTCATGGGCGATCGTGAAAAGTTATGTGCGAGGAAGAAAAACTTATGCGCAAGCATAAAAAATTAGCCGCGATGATAAAAAATTATGTGCGAAGACGAAAAAACTTATATGTGAAGATGAAAAACTTGTACGCGAAGATAAAAAGTTATGTGCGAAGATGAAAAATTTATGCCCGAGGTTAAGCATTTTCGTACTCTTTTTTTGTTTTGCTAATGCACGACACATCAGTTTTTTACTTAAAAAATGATTAATAAAAATTCTAGTGTTGGCGCTATATTGCAGGTTTTTTGAAATAATTAAAGTCTAAGGATAAATTTTTATACATATATTTTTGCGGACTTTTTTACATACATGAGTTGTGAAATCTAAAATATTTCGGATAAATTCGATTCGAAAATCCCCAAGATGTTTGAAGCGCATTTTCAAAATTGTTGTAAGTCTCATCGTTACCGATAAGTAGAGCGTTAACTTTGACGGAGGGTGGGACACATAACTTTTTCATGCTCGCTGTTAAGTTTTCATACTCAGGCAGAAATTTTTCGTCTTTGCGCAAAACTTTTTATCATCGCGGTTAAGTTTTCATCCTCACGCTTAAGTTTTGCATCCTCGCACATAACTTTTTTTTAACACAGCGTACAAGTTTTTCATCTTCACATATAAGTTTTTTGTCTTCGCGCATAATTTTTTATAATCGCGGCTAAGTTTTCATCCTCACGCTTAAGTTTTTCATCCTCGCACAAAACTATGTTATCATTGCGGTTAAGTTATCATTCTCGCGCATAATTTTTTCATCGACGCTTAAGTACATCCTCGCATATAACTTTTTTCAACATCATACATAACTTTTCATCCTCGTGCATAAATTTTTCATCCTCGCACATAACTTCTTATCCTTGCAAAAAAAAATCATCTTCACAAATAAGTTTTTTGTCTTCGCGCTTAACTTTTTATAATCGTGGATACGCTTTTCATCCTCGCACATAACTTTTTTCATCCTCTCACATAACATTTTCTCAACGAGGGTATTGGTATCAGCCGGTACAACTATTCAAGAGGGTATTTTCTTACCGCGTTTGATCTAACACCTGATCTATTCGCAAACTGCGCTACACATTGGAATCTCGTACGGGCTCGGGAAGTGTGCGAATAGAGGTAGGTTTTGAAAATTCTCTCGAATCGACGTTAAATTGTATACTCTATTCAGAATACGATAACGTGCTGAAAATTGATTCGACTAGACAGATCGTAACGGATTTTAACACATAGGCACTGGGTGGGGATAAGAGTATAAGACAACGAGATGTATTCGATGGAGCATCAGTATCACTCGCACTTTCGACCAGTAGCCAGCAACAACATCAGTAGCAGCAGTAGCGACAGTAGCGCCAACATCATGGATTACGCAATAAAGATTCAAAGCCTCAGAGATGAGAATAATCAATTTCTACCTAAAGAAGTGGCGGTTGTGTCTCCTCAAGTCCGTCGTGTAGCTCATTGGACAACCACCCCACCGTACGATTTCGCTAAATTATCAGAAAACATAAAAGTTACCAATGACTACATCTCAAGACGTATGAATGGAATTCACTGATGCGACGTTGAGATCAGTTTAAGAAAATTGCGCTTTCATCTCTACAATATTGCGAGAAAGGCCAACAGAATTTTCGTACGAGGAATGGAAGAAGCACGATACATCTCATCTATAATGGGACGTAGTGTTATAAACGTCGACGAGTATACACATACTTCTCTCAGCTTCCTCGAGTTGGAATTAAAATTTGATATCGAGTTTATATGTTTTTACCACGGTTGTGGAGAAAAAAAAACAATAAAAAGGAGCGCTGCGCGCTTTATCGCGCACATCTCTTAAGATCATGGTTTTATTCACTTCTATCCGAAGAAGATCAACCAAGTCTACCGGAGGATAACCGCAGCATATTTTACCACGCACTTGTAAAACTTATACATGAGAGAAGAAAGGCGCAAATAAGATTTGAGTATTCTCTTGAAAGTAGAGACGAAGTAGATCTCATCACCGACGAAGACGAGGACGACCCCGACTACGTGGTCAAGGTCGACGATGACGACGACGACGAGTCAGATAGCACCATAACAGAGAACGAGACTGCGGATCGCCATCATGAACACTCGCGAAATAATGAGAGCTCTAGAGGGGCTGAGGGTAAACACGAGCGGTGTTTACGCGGCTGATCGTATCTCGAATCTACTGCAGATACCAGCTGGTGTAGTATGTAAGACGGATGATCATACGAAATCAGGAACGCATTGGGTGGCCATCTACATTGACCGTCCTAAACAGGGAACCTATTTTGATAGCTACGGAGTACAACCGGTATCGAACATCATCTCGACCGCCTCCGGAAATATTGTAAGAGTTTCTTCTGGAGCTCGCGACAACTACAGAGTATCGATTCAATGTGTTGCGGCCAATATAGGGTAGACCGGGGTAATGCGGATCAGTGGATAATTGAGGTCACCATTATTACATATTTAAAAATTATGTAATAATTTGTATATGTTGTTTTCAATGTAATATTGGAGTAAATATGATAAGTAACTAATTTTCAGTCTTAGACGTATAATATTATGTTTATTATAAAATTATTCGCGATTAAAATTATTGGTACTGTTTGATTTAAAAAATCTCGTATGCTTCATAAGGATTTTATAGTATATTTTGTATGAATATTATTTTTTAATTGCCATTATGATAATCTAGAAATTTCAAGATTATGAAGTAATTTAAACATTAACCTAATTTAACATTTTAATTTTTTTAAAATTGAATTTGAAATTTATAAGCAGATTGGAGTAATTCTAGTCAGTCTTTAGGACTAATGACGGTCATATGTCGTGGCGTAAAAGGTTAGGTACATCAGTACGTGTTAGCCTTCTAGGTTAAGCCTGCACTTCATTGCAGAAAATGTGTTTTTAAAGAAGAAGAGTTGATTTTAGTGGAAAACATAAAGCTAATGGCCAAAATTTGTTACGGTGTAACGGTGAGGAAGGTTTGTTCAGCAGTATATTATTATGCCAACGTATATAATATACCCAATAAGTTCAGCGATAAAACACACCAAGCAGACTGGGTAAGAGGTTTATTCAAGAGGCATCCAAGTTTATCCATCCGTAAACCTGAAGCTGTCAGTTATAATCGAATACCTCTTTTAACAATACTGATATGGATGAATATTTCAATAATCTAGAAAGCATTTATCAAATTCATGAGTGCAGCACGATCATTTGTACCTCCAATGTTTATTTTCCCTCGAAAAAGAATGAGTGCTGATCTTCAAAAAAATGGTCCAGCAGGAGCAATCTACGAGTATTCTGCTAATGGGTGGTCAAATAATGAATTATTTATAAAGTGGCTTCACCACTTCATTACACATGTTAAATGCAGTAAAGATGATAAAGTACTGTTAATTTTAGATAATCACATAAGCCATTATTCCTTAGAATCATTTGACCTTTGCCGTAATAATGGAATTATCATGTTATCGTTAGTGCCACACACTTCCCACCGCTCCCAGCCATTAGATGTGACCATTTGTGGACCTTTTAAAAAAAGTTATGTAAAGGCATGTGATAAATTTATAAAACAAAAACGAAGTAAGATTCAGCACAATGATATTTCAGAGATAGTGAATGAAGCTTATATGCGTACAGCTGGCATTCAAGCAGGCGTGCCAGACTTTAAAGCGACAGGAATATATCCTTTGAACAGAAATGTTTTTTCTGAAAAAGAATTAGCTGTTGCTGAAGTGGTTAGCGCAGCCCAGAATAACTCTTCTGTGTTAAGTGTCTTATATGCTCCAGATAATCTTAAGGATTTGTTTCAGACAGTGAATCTAATTCCAGCTGATCAATTCTCACAAAGTGAATTACCACTATTAATTTCCAGTAATAATCGTAGTGAAGTATCTAACCAAGCTGAAAGTTATTCTAATGATATGCACAATGAAAGTATTTTTTTATGGAAATTATTCCTGAATGTTTACCTAGTGGACGAGCTACAACTGTGGAAGTGATTCCTACGAGTGATCTAGTTAGTAATATATGTGATTCAAAAATTGATCCTATCGCTATTGAAGCAAATAGTATAGTTTCTCAAAGTAACTCAGAAGAAATGATTCCTTCGACTGACGTAGTTGATAATATGTGGAATTCTAGTATTGATTATGTTATTGATACCAAAGAAAATAATGTAGTTTCTCAAAGGAACTCAAAAGAAGTAGTTCCTTCGACTGATATAGGTAATATAAGGAAATCTAGTATTGATCCTGCTATCGTTACCAAAGAAAATAGTGCTCCTCAAAAAAAGTCTATTCGAAGATCTCGAAAACAGAAATCTTTAATACTTAACAGTTCTCCAATGAGAAAAGTATTACAATAAAAGCATAGTAAAAGAGATGAAAAGAAGAAAAAAGAAATTACTATTCAAGAGGTTGCAAAAAGAATCGAAAAAGAAAAAACAGAGGAAAAGCGAGCTGCAAATATGGAAAAGAATAAAACAAAAAATAATTCACAAAAGAAAACTGCAATTTATAAAAAAGAGAATAAAAAACAAAAATAAAAGGTTTATTCATTAACATTTTATGCTAAGATTCAATGTGATTTAGAATTAGAATTTAGAAAACTTAAAATATAAAATATAATATTATGTTTGATTAATATATTATGTTTAATTGATAAGTATTATGTTTCTAAAATGTTAAACAGATTGAAAATTAGTTTGTACTTCAATATTTTAATTTTGTAAATCAAAATAAAGGTTGAAATTTAATATATATTTAATGTCCATATAATGGTTCAATCACGTCCACTCACAATTATTTTCAATAGGTAGGTATATCTATATATAATGACCAGTTTTACCCCTAGTGTGATTACAATAACCCCACATGTCTCGGTAATTCGGGTCAAACACATTTATTATATTTCAACATATATTTTAAATATACATAATGTTTACGATTATATTATTAATAGAAATTATAGTACATATATCAAACTAATATTTAAAGCTTTAAACAATAATTAATGTAATCAAATATTAAAAATACACGTATTTTCGCTTACGTGACTCCCAATACCCCAGCTTACTCTACCATCATGTTTCTACGTCACATGTGTCGGGATACGACGTTGCGTCAATTTGAACATCTTTTCACAGACGATACGAGAAAAAACGATGCGATGGCCATAAATTTTTGTAAGAAAATATTTCGTAAAATTAAGAATAAAAAATGTAAACGAGCCAGCGGTTTTGGTAAAGAGCGTTCTCTTGTAACGGGATTTTGCCATCAAACATGTATTTCTAGATTAAGATGTAATTTGTAATTGTATTTGAAGTAACAATAAACATATCCTACATTATTAAAACAATGTATTTCGACTCATATTTATTGGTTCTGCAAATTCGTGTATTCTCTAAATGAACAATTTTTATCGATTCGACGTTTCAGTACCCTCTGCACTGCTCATCTTGAATCGATATTTTTTGTAAACTATTCGCGCATTCGCTGTAGTATATGATTTTTTTTCTTGTTCAGACGTTACATCTCGAATCTATATATTTTTTGCAAAATATTCTTTGCTTTCCCCATCCCTTCTTCCAACGCTAGTATACTATAAAAGAATTCTTCTGTTTCGACTCAGGCATAATCAGTTGCGCGAACGCTACACATCGTAGCAGCCGTAATATCGTTTGAAAATACAGTGTTCTTTATAGTAAATTTTCAATCATGGCGAATAATCAGCAAGACGAAGTAAGACCAGAATTACCCAACCTCTTATTGTGTACTACGTACGCTCTCAACAGAACAAATTCAAAGAGAATTTCCATTGGACTTGAATACAACGGAGGCTACTATCGCAAGGTTGTTAAATTTCTCAGCACAACAACGTTCTACAAAAGCATCACTCTTGATCCAGAAAGTTGGAAAATGCTCAAGGATAACTTTGACGGAATAACAACCTACTATCAAAATCCGTACGTTTTTTATCAAAATTTTGGACCAATCGAAAAAATAGATGTACCTAATTACGATTTAAACTTCCTCTTTTATCGCTCTTTTATTTTTACCTTTTGCATCTCTAAATATATAAATGTTCTTACTTAAGAAATCCTCTCTCTCTCTCGCACTCGCATGGTACAAGTGCTTTACCTATTCGCTTGCAACATCGATGGGCCAGCAGTAACACTACTTACGGACGAGCCCCAGTCCTCCACTCCATACATCGCGCTAAACTCATACATCTCTCTCTCTCTATCTCTCTATCTCTCTCTCTCTCTCTTGCTCCCACCACTACCCATTCCACCGAACCCTCTCGTGCAATACCACGCACCTGCCCCCACTCCCCCATTCCACATAACCCTCTCGTGCAATGCCACACGCCTGCCCCCCAT
>UELV01147375.1:0-10966 GCA_900490015.1 Megastigmus stigmatizans | reverse complement strand
GAGAGAGAGAGAGAGAGAGAGAGAGAGAGAGAGAGAGAGAGATTTAGGCAGATAGACGGCGCGATAGGATAATTAGATCGCGCCAACAGATCCTTTTCCACCGCGAGAGAGAAAGCACTGTATCGAGAATCGAGACGCGCGATTCGGTGTTGTGAGAGTATGTGTGTGTGAACCGCCAGCCTTTTTCTGTATTGCACTGGACTGCAGCCAGTGCAATTTTCACTACCCTACAGAGATAGAGAGAGAGAGAGAGAGAGAGAGAGAGAGAGAGAGAGAAACAGAGCAAGTGACAGTGGTCACAAACTCAGCGACAAGTAAGTACTCGAATTACTGTGTAAAACGGATTGCAAGCGGCAAGCCGTGTAAGAGTGTGCGTGTGTGTGATTCGCGGCCGTTTCCCGCGTTTTACCAGCCTTCTCGTTTCGCGGTTATTGTTATATTTGTATGTCACCTGTATTATGTTTAATAGAGAATATACTCAATATTAAAAAAATCACGTCGTCATCATTTATGCGAGATAAACCTAATTCTTCCCCTTGATTTCCCGCGATTACCGCCGCCTCCGCGGGCACAGTAGAAAAGCGTTTCTACTGTGCATTAAATCTAAGCAGCAGGACTTGCGAGCATTGCACGGTGCTCGCAAGCAATATTTCTGAACAACGGAAAACGAGACTCTTCAAGAGAGTCTCGTGTGTGTAAACGAGAGCTGTTGGAGTCTGTACAGCGTGAAATCATCATACGATTTTGACGCTGCAACGTGTATGTAGGTAGGAGTGAGAACGCAAGTACGTTCTGACCACAATAATAACAGCCCCGTTACAACTGGCGCCATTAACTTGTTCGGTTTCGGGAGTTTAGGCGCGAAAGAATTAGTATACAATAGTGATACGAGACAGTGCAAGAAATCGGTGTTTGACCTGTGCAGCTAGTGTGGATAACATCGCGATCACAGGTCAAAAAGATACAAAGATTTCTGCTCCCGAAAAGATTGATTTCGGGAGCTCGAAATATTTCGAATAATATTTCAGAAAGGCATTTTGTAGATTAGGCGAGAGTAATAACCGAGAAGGCACGCGACGAGAAAGGCGCGTGAAGTTAGCGCGACTTTGTTTACGTGAGGCGGTGCTACAGTAGCCCGGCACGTGTAAGCGCTAGTGTACGTGAGTGCGAGAGACAGAGAGCGCTAGCCCTCACAGCTGCAGAGGCGAGCAAGCTGCCAGTGTAGGCCAGAGAGAGAGCCGAGAGGGGCGCGCTCAGCTAGGCGAAAGCCAACAGCGTAGAACCAGCGCGAGCACGGGCGCATAGGCGTGACAGCGAAAAATTTGATTTTAATATATTTTAAGAAAATTGAATTGTTGGTAGTGCGTGCTCGTGGCTGTAGGTTGTGTGTAGTGGTATGTGCTACGCGCAGCATAGCTAGTGGTGTGCGTGCGTTAATTGTTTAATTAATAGAAAAATAATTGTTATAAACATTTTTTTGTTATAAATAATTGGACGTGAGGTGCTTCAGTCGTCCGAGTGATTAGTGCAGTTGTATGCAGGGTGGATTATACCGAGATAATCCACCGCACATCAGTAAAATCGGGAGAATAACTGTCGGTAAAACAGTTGGAAAATTTTTATTTATTTTTTTTTCTCTTTTCTCTGCACGATATAGTTAAGTAAAAGGTTGTTTAAGATAATAGGAAGGGACGAGTGAAGCACATCACGGTATTTATTATTGTGACAATTGTAATTCATTGATTATTTATCGCGTTTGTTTTTTACGTTTTCAGGGAAAATTTTGCGCGGCGAATATTTAATTTAAATAGCTGCGAAGTGCTTTCGGGAGAGAATTCGTGCCATACGGGAATTGTTTTCTTTTAGTGTGGCATGAATTAAAGTTTTTTAGTGGGAAAAAGTTTGTTTTTTTGTGTAAAGGAAAAAAGAGAGAGATTCGCTCAAAGGGCGAATACTCCCGAGAGCACAAGGAAGCGATCTCGGCACACCACTAGCGGGATCCGAACCTGTGACTACAGGTAGCGAGAGTTTGTAAGCGGAGAGGTTCGAACGAGTGCATGAAGAGAAGTTCGAACATAGGAAGAGTTCGAACTTGTGCACACTAAAGTTCAAACCCGAAGAATAATTTACAAGTGTGCAGGCCAAGGTAGCTTGCACACTTGGAAAATTAAAAAGAAGTGCACTAGCAAGGAAAGCTAGTGCACTGAGTGCGATTGACCTCGAACAAAAGAGGATTCGAACTTAAAGGGTCGAGAATCGAATCCCGCGAAAACTCGAATAACTGTTCGAGGAAGTCCGGAAAGGTACACTAGTGATAGTAAACTAGTGCACTAAGCTAGATTCGAACTCAGAAGAGAGTTTCGGACGCCGGATTTTAAGGAATTGAACGCGAGCTTCAGCGTAAATTCTAAGAAATGGCAGAATCAACGCTGAAGGCACTGGAAGGATGGTGCTACAGCATAGAGGAAGGAGAGTTCGACGAGGCGCTGTCAGCACTGCAGTTGAGTTATCGAGGCTGGCAGTTCGACAAAAAACATCGTCTACAAAAATGGCTGTTGAGAGAATACTCGGCAACCGAACCGACGTATGAGACGGACGAAATAAAGGCCCAGATGCAGCGTGAAGAGCTGCGTCGGGCCTATATGGAGGAAAAAGCTTTTGAAGTATTCGGGTCAACGATATATGACGAGAATATCAGTCATGACAGCACACATCCAGTGCAACTGTTGGCAATGGACCCAGTTATTAAGAAGAGCGATGAGCAGAGAGAAGCGCAGCTGTACCAGTTGGATAAATCCCGGTAAGAGGCTGTGAGGAAGGTAGCATCTTGCGCGCACCAACAATCGGAGCTCCAGGAACAGAGCTCCGGGGATGATGAGCAGAGCGGTGGTGAGCATGAAGAAGAGCCACCACAGCATAACTTGGCCAATGAGGCGACGAAAGTGGCAAAGAAGAGCGGGAAAAGCAAAGAGGAAGACCCGTTATCAGTTCGAGTAGGCCAAGAATCAGTGAATATCGCGGAGATATTCACTGAGATAAATCAGCAGCTCGTACTGCTGAATAAACGGGTAGGAGAAGTATCGCAGCGCTGCACAGTAGTCGAGGGAGAGATGAAAGCCCTGGCTGCAGTGCTGCACAGCAGCAGCTGGAGTCAGCTGAGGCCAACAGCGACGGAGTTTACCCTCCAGCGAGCTGCGAAGCGCAGTGAAGTGGCTTCCAGTACACGACTGGAGAGTAGAACGCCGTTGAGGCCAAGCGTGACTGGTTCTGGCCTGTGTCAGGAGATTCAGGCCAAAAATACTACACCAAAGAGACAGCACCTAAATTTTCAGGACACATTCACGTATTATGCTGGAAATAGCAGTCTGAGAGAGGATACGGGTGTGCAGGGACACATTCCGAAGGTTCCAAGTGCTAGGGTTGTAGGCACAGCTAGGGAGAGGGGGAATCTCTCGGGTAGCAACAGACCCGAGAGTTTTAGCACTGAAACAGTTGATCTGAGCGGACATGAGTCGCTCAGATCCAATGACAGAATGATGACGGGAAACGAATCCTAGATGTAGCGCACACCGCGAGATGTAGGCCAGATCGTACGAAAATGGCAAGTGCGATTTGCTGGCGAGAAAGACCAGAGTATCGACATTTTCCTGACAAGAGTGGAAGAATGTCGAACTCTGGCAAATCTGACAGAGGAGGAATTATTATTCTCTCTGTCAGAATTACTGACGGGAGTTGCGGCCATTTGGTATAGGAATGGTCGCGACAAATGGAGAACTTGGCCTGGGTTCTGCGCAGCCGCCAGACGATGGTATGGCGTTAATAAAGGATTTCAGCAACGCTTTATTGCTGAATCAAATGCGAGAACTCAGGGCCAAGATGAACCTGTACGTGATTTTATAACATGTTTGCAGGCAATCATCTTAGAGCAGGTCCCTGTGCCACCAATAGAGGCACAGTTGGACCTGATGCATCCGAACATGCTGCCTAAGCTGCAATGCACGGTACGCCGGGCTGAGGCGCGAGATGTTGAGTCCCTCATGGAGCCAGCTCGTGCCAGAGCTCATCACACCAGCAGGCGAAGCATTTAAGCCTCCGCCATCGCCACAGCTTACAGTTATGCCATAGATGGCGTATAGGAGGCATGTGAAGCCGCAGAAGGCGAAACTACCGGTTGCAGCGGTGGAAACGAAGGTAGCAGCTGTGAGCCAATCGCCGCAGAAAGTAACGGCATTTGCTCAGATCTTGAAGGAAATCAAGATCATAACCGAGAAGTTGAATGATCGCTCTCGAAGTCATTCACCAAGGGGTCCCAAGAAGAAGCCATGTGGGCGCCGACTGCTCTCCAGCGGCTAAGAACACCAACGGAGAGAGAGGCAAGGGGGCTGGTTCAACTAGTCCCAAACGGTCAAGAGAGCCTTTCCAGTGCTTTACTTGTGACAAGCCGGGGCATTCGGCAAAGTACTGCCCAAGTAGAAAGCCGGAAAACGAGAAAGGGAGACCGCAGTAGAGGTCACTGCGGCTCTTATCATCCAGCCGAAGACCTCGCAGCATGCCGAAATAGCTGGCGAGAGTTGTTCAGAGGTTATGAGAACCTCTGAGCAGCATGATAAGTCGATTACAGAATGCTCGAATCCAGACGAAAATGAGGATCGTTGGTGGCTCCAAGTCAATATTGGTGGCTTTAGGATTCGAGCATTGTACGATCCAGGAGCTGCACGCACGGTAATGGGATCTTTGGGATTACAGATTGCCAGTGCGTGCAACAGAGAGCCTCGACCTAGTTACGGCAGAAGGGCCAGAATGGCTAATGGACATTACTCGTCCATTGTAGGTTATGTGAGCCTACCATTCGAGATTGCGGGGATCAGACGAGACGTAACTGTGGCAGTAATGTCCGAGTTAGACTCCGATTGTTATGTTGGAGTCAACTTTACTCGCTTGTTCAAAGTAATGCTGTATCCCTACAGAAATCAACTATTTTTCAAAGATGAAAATAAGTATGTTGATCTTGAAATGGCTTGACTTAGCGAGAGACGAGTTGCAGCTATTTCTGCCGTAGGACTCGCTGATATGGAGTGAGCTGAGCGAGAGCGACTTGAAGAGGTGCTTGATAGGAATATTAGGCCACCTGAGGATATTCTCAGGTGTACCACCTGGATCGAACATGAGCTAGATGTTGGTTCATCTCGTCCGATCAAGCAGAAGCATTATCCTGTTTCAAAGAAGATTGAAGAGGAAATGCATCGCCAAGTACACGAGTTGCTAGAGGCTGGAGTAATCGAGCCATCCGATACCAGCTGGTCAATCCCTATCGTAATGGTGAAGAAGAGTAACGGCAAATATCGGATGTGCATAGACTTTAGAAAAGTCAATGCGGTATTGAAGCCCGATGCATACCTGTTGCCGTTTATGGATCAGATATTGCGCAAGCTTTAGTCAGCTAGATATATATCTACGCTGGATCTGAGCAGCGCATATCATCAGATTCCATTGAAAGAGCAATCGAGGACTATCACTGCATTTACGGTACCAGGGATGGGCCTGTTTCAACATAAGAGATTGCCATTTGGTCTATGTTAAGCTGGAGCATCGTTCCAACAGCTCATTGACAGAGTGATTGGACCAGAGCTCGAGCCATATGCCTTCAGTTATCTTGATGATATTATCATCGCTACTGAGAGTTTTGAAGAGCATTTGGTTAAGTTTGAGCAAGTGCTTAAGCGAGTCGATGAGGCAGATCTCACTATTAACCGGGAGAAAGTGTTTTTGTCAGGAAGAGGCAAAATACGTCGGAGTAATAGAGAACAGAGACGGATTTCTGCCCGATCCAGAAAAGATCGAGCCGATTATGAAATATCCGGCACCAAGAAACTTGAAACAGCTGCGCAGTTTCTTGGGCATGGCGTCGTAGTACAGGCAATTTCTAAGAGATTTTGCCACCATCGCTGAGACACTTACTCAGCTGACTATGAAATCTAAAAGGTATGAGTGTCTCGACGAGCAACAAGCTGCTTTTGACCACGTCAAAGCGCTTATATCGACTGCACCTGTGTTGCAGCGCCCTCGCATCGATGTACAGTTTGCTGTGCAAACTGATGCTAGCGATACGGGGTTAGGAGCAGTGCTTCTCCAGATTATCGAGGGAGAAGAGTGAGTGCTCGTGTTCGCAAGCCGGACTCTGTCGCACGCAGAGAGAAATTACAGTGTGACTGAACGAGAGTATCTAGCTGTAGTGTGGGCAATAAAGAAATTTCGGCCATACATAGAGAGCTACGAGTTTAAATAATAACAGACCATAGCAGTCTACGTTGGTTGAGCAGTTTTCAGAACCCAACAGGCAGACTTGCTCGATGGGCATTAGAATTACAGGGGCACATGTATACTGTCGAGCATAGGAAAGGTGCTCTCAACAATGTACCTGATGCTCTATCTCGTATGTAAGAGAATGAGACGTCTGAAATTAGCGCAATATCATGGGGTGAAGAAACCCAAGATCAATGGTATTTGCGCTATTTACAGAAGGTAGAAGAAGATCCGACTGGTGATCCTCGTTCCAAAGTCATCGAAGGTCACTTGTACTTCTATAAGCCTGATGAAGCTTTAGAAGGGACTATTGGCGATGATGAGGCATGGAAGCTCGTCGTGCCTAAGGAAAAAAGGAAAGAAATTCTTATGGAAGGGCATGACGAGCCGACGTCGGGTCATCTTGGAAGAGAGAAAACACATGCTCGGATATCCAATTGATATTTTTGGCCGAGCATGTACAAGGATGTCGAAGCATATGTTCGACAATGCACAGTGTGTCAACAGTGCAAAGTCGATCAGCGAGCACCCGCAGGACTTATGGGGCGAAGGACCATCACAAGACCATGGCAAGTGGTCGCAGGTGACATAATGGGTCCTTTGCCAAAATCTGTTCAGGGTTATGAATTTATCCTGGTTTTTCAGGATTTGTTCACGCGATGGGTAGAGGTTATACCCATTCGCAAAGCCAATGCGAAGACAGTCCTGAAGGAACTCAGAGAGCGTGTATTTATGAGATACGGATCTCCTGAGGTTTTTCTCTCAGATAATGGCACGGAGTTTAAGAACCGTGCCACTGATAGTTTTTCAGTGGAAAGAGGAGTGCATCATACTACGATGCCACCTTATCATCCACAAGCGAATCCTGTGGAGACGGTAAATCGCTCTTTAAAGACGATGCTTGTGGCTTTCATTGAGGAAAGTCATCGGACTTGGGATCAGCATTTGCCCGATCTCGTCTTTGCGTTTAATACGGCTGTGCATAGCTCAGTAGGTGCGAGTCCTGCACTACTGAATTATGGAAGGCAGCCATGGCCTCCTTCAACAGTTCGAAGAGATCGTGAGTTGGTAGCTCTAGCTAAAGAGCAGGATGCGGCTCTGGATGAATGGAAAAGAAAAGTCCAGGAGCTCGTAAATTTACGTGCTGTGGCGAGTCGCAAATCGGAGGAGTCGCACAACCGACAGGCGACTTACTACAACGCACGTAGAAGGATGACGGAGTTCGCTGTGGGGGACCAGGTATGGAAAAGGAACAGGATTCTGTCCTCCGCAATAGAGGGGTTGAGTGCCAAGCTCGCTCCAAAATTCGCTGGTCCGTATACAATTACGGCCAAGTTGGGTTCGAACACGTCTGAACTGGAGGATATGCACGGAAAGTTGATTAGACCCGTCCATATAGAGCAGCTTAAAGCATATGTTGCGGAAGGGATGCCAGAAGATTTGATCGAAGAAGACGACATTGAACATCAACCTCTGAGGGATGCGAGCGTTGATGTGGCTTTAAGCGACCCGCTCGAGCGAGCGTAGCGCGCACGCAGGATAGCATCACTCTACTGGGAGATGTAGCTGCTGCCTGCGTGCTTAACATTTCGCGGCCCCGCGGAAGGCCTCGGAAGGCCACGAAAGTTGTAAAGCGAGCGGGCGTTGGTACTGAGAAGACTGCGCCGTGAAATAAGGTTGCGAAACGAAAGCCTGGTCGACCGAAAGGCTCGCGAAAACTTGAAGTCGTCGTAGATCCAACAAATCTCTCTCCGCGTCGAACGCGTGCCGCGCGTCCGTAAGTCCCTCTCATTTTTCCATTTTGCTTGATATTCAGGATAGATAAGGACGCGTTTGGGCGCATGTGTGCTCAGTTCTTCGAGGGTTTGGCTGTTCAGGCTGGGGAAGCGGCTTCCTAGGTCTCGATCTCGGAAGCAGATCGGAATTCGATCCCAATGCTAAGGGAGAGGGCTAGGCAGGAGCTCCGCCGCCATCATCGGCAGAGCAACGAGAAGAGGGCACCGACGCCCATCAAGAGGGCGCGGTGCCACCAATGAAAGAAGCTGTTGCACGGGGGAAAGGCCCCTGTGCAGCTGAAGAATTACACTCCGGCGACGCGACATGTGAGGGCCCGGGGTTGATGAAAATTGAGCCAGAGTTGGTAGAGGGCGGCGAGGCCCATCAAGGGGGCCCGCCAACGAGAGAGCTTCAGGCAAGAAGCATGGATCGTCTGCTGGAAGCTGCTAGAGAGGCCTCACGTGCGAGCTCCCGATTGAAGGAGGAGGTGGATTTCATTTTCCTCTACAATGTCCAAGTAGTATCCCTACCTGTTTCAGTTGCCGATCATCGAGCATGAAGTATCGAGCTGTTACCATCCTGGTATCCAGCGTCTGGGAGAGGATTGTGACGAATTCGCGAGCAAATTTCATATTTGCTCGGTAATTCGATGGCACGCTCTATCCAACGGCGCGCGGGATAAGGGAACCGTGAGCGAGATAGCGAGCTTGGCGCGTGTCGCGAGAAAGAGAGAGAGAGAGAAATAGATAGATAGATAGCACTTTATTCCGTTCCAAGAACAAAAAAGAATAATACTAATTACAAGAACAGTACAATACTTCCATGGTCAATATATACAATAAAATATATCACAGTCAGAATCAATATTACAAACATCAGACTTTAGCTATCATTATTATACATATATACTCACACACTTAACAGATAATATTTACAAAAGAAAATCAGTCTAGTTAATGAATCCCAGTGTGCGCAACAGAGCAACTAAGCATCCAGGTCAATGAGGTATTGATAGACCGCCGTTTTGAATCTGCGCAAAGGTCACAGACCCGGCATTACATGACGTTTTGGGTGGAATCTCCAATAGACGAGATAAAAAGAGAAACGGGAAATTCATATATTATAAACCTTGGACCAGGATTGGACACAATACAAGTGCCGCCACCCGGAAGCCATTGGAAAGTCGTACCTTTGTCGAATACAGCTACAGGCAGGACGATTAGGGACGACTCAGACAGACTAGACTCGTTACAGAATACGCAAAACTTAGGTATCGCTCGACCAACATATATTGAGGCCTTTCAACAAGGGCCCTCAGCTGACGTATGTTCTAACACACCTAGTTTAGACAGACGACCCACCAGGATGCTCGTAGGTTATAGTTCAGCCCCCGCGAATAACACATTGACTTTTAATCAAGCGGCATATTTCATTCCGGAATACAGCAGAGGGCCAAACGGACTAGCTCAGTTCGTATCAATCTGTAGAGATTTTTCGGATAGGTATAGAAACACAGAAGAAAATTGGATCGTTCATTGCATTGCCCGAAAATTAAAAGGCAAAGCACAAGAAGCATACGACTTTAGGGCTACAGATAATAGCTCGATTGAAAATCTCCTACAAGATCTCACACGCAAATGTGGATACGTCGGCAGACCGAAAGAAATTAGAGAGCTGATGTATAATCTCAGCCAAAGGCCAGGAGAACAAGCAGCAGATTACGGTTTGCGAACGCAGAAACTTTTGCACAGACGCCTATTAGCCATCGAAAGCACGATCGATTCAAACGGAATCGATTACGAATATCATACAGAAACAGCTAAACGCGAAGCATTACAATTCAGAGCATTACAATACAGAGAAGCCGAAAAATCTAGCTGATGCGATAGCAAAAGCAACAGTCTTATCAAAAACCCTGAAACCCAAGTTTACGGAATACGCAAGACACCCACCTTCTTCACAACATTTTCAACAGAAATCTATAAATTGTTTTACGACTTCGTCAAATGAAGTACAGTCATGCACCCCTCATTGGTGCTGCAATCATCAAGCCCACTTTACGAAAATAATCTTTATGGGGAATACGAAAAAAATCTATATGTTGACCCAATATCGGAGTATAATGGAATGGCATAAGTAAATAGAACTAGAAACAGAAAATTTTTTTTAGCATTATAATGACCTAAGCTTAATATTGCATTATAAACAAAAAGATATTTAAAAAAAATTTACAATAGTCATATTTTTCGCGGCTCACAGGCGTTGACACGTCCCGTGCTCCGCGAATCACACATACATAAATCACATGCACACTCGAAATTCATTCAACCTCGACATGAATGAACTAAAATAGTCGAATTGTAAATTTTGGGATTTCATTCATAACGAACTTTAAGACCAAAATATTATATTATAGAAATATTTATTAAGACATTATAAATCAAAGGCCACGTTAATAAACGATAATGAAAATCATTGAAATGATAAACCATAATGATGAATACATTTTACAATTTACATATAATTAAAAATATATTACATAGCCTTCGATATATATACAAAGGGTTATTAAGAATTATACATACATTTTACATATATTATATTAGGTGCACAACTTTGCTTCCGCCGATTTTTTCGAAAATTTGAGGCTTTATTCTGAAAAAGTGATTAGCTGTTTATGATTCAAAGTACTATCCGTCACTAGATACTACTTTTTGCCATCTTTCGGGTAATTGTCGGATACCATCTCGAAAAAACGATGCGTCTTTTGAGGCGATCCACAAATCGATCCATTCTTTGACTTCTTCATAAGAATGGAAATGCTGCTCAGCTAGGCCATGTGCCATCGATCGGAACAAATGGTAGTCGGAAGGAGCAATGTCTGGAG